>NW_017547174.1:5403278-5470359 GCF_001854935.1 Bemisia tabaci | reverse complement strand
GTAGATTTTCGGGATGTAGATTGCTTACTTTCAATTCATGAATGAATAAAGCATGGACATGGTTGAACTTCTTTGCATGGAAATCGTTTAAAATAATAAAATCAAGACATATCTAATGCAATTGCATTTATATCGAGTCAATTTCTTTTCAATAATATATCGGGATTTATAATAGGTACCGGTGATTTGGATATTTTAGCCCCAAAAATACACGGAAAAAACGAGTTTAGGATGGGACCCTAACTAGAGGTAGGGCAGTGAGAGGTAGCTCACGTCCCTACAGATTACAGGCACGAGACCTCCATGAGCTAGTTGCGAACGCTGCCACCGACTGGGTTTTGAGGTTTTAGTTACTGCGCATGCGCGCGCATGCGCAGGAGTAGCAAATAACGTCATTTCTCGCTGAACGCTAGTTGAGGACTGATGCCCGTATGATCAGGTGTCATTGATATGCCGAGAGGGGGAATTGCACTCAAGAGGCGTAAATTCGCCGCCCCCGTCATCGAGGCCTCGTAGCCTGGTGGTACCGCGCTGGTCTACCATGTCTGCGATGCGGGTTCGAATCCATGCGACGGCATGGATTTTTTACGCTCGGCGTCGACATGCAGGTAGGGCTGGACCCTACCTTCAGCTTGGGCCTGACCCTCTGAGGTTTAGGTGAAGCAATTTCACCTACCCGGGTTTGGGGCCGGGCCCTGCGCCGCAGTACCCGATCCTAAACCCGTTTTTTCCGTGTACCTTTAAATCGACTGTATCTTTCAGGAGTTCGACAGAATTTTTCCTTTCTTCGCTTAAATTATTCCGTAACACTTTTCTTTAAGAATCTGATAAGATATTGCTGGGGGCAGATCAAAAAACTTAAACTCGTTCGAATGGCTTTCTACATTCACATACACGGTCTCGTCAAAGTGCGTCGTCGAAGAGTTGGATCGTATGAATTCTCTTGTTGTGCTACTTGCCTATTTTGAAATCTCTGTAAATGAAAACTAAAGGGGTTGATATGTGTGAGTTAATGACGCGCCTTATCAACACATTGTGTTGGAGTTCACTGCTTGTTTTTTCTTGTCGATGTTTCTAGGAGTCTGGATTCTAGATCCAATGTGTTTTGTTCTTTTTTTCCTGTGTAGTGCTCCGCACTCACACACATTCTCACACACACATGAGAGGAAAAAAGGGGGGAAAACATTTCGTCACCCTCCAGGCAAAGTATCACAAGTGCCATGCGACGTTTGAAAATTTCCGCCGCCATTATATTTTTTTACAGAGAAATTGTTCAACGAACCTGTCCGAAAATTACACCGAATTTTCTTTGTGCTGCCGTTAAAATTTAGTGAAATTTTCGAACAGATTTAACCAACAATTTCTCAGTCAAAAAATAAAATGGCGGCGGAAATTTTTAAACGTCGCATGGCGCTTGTGATACTTTGCCTGGAAGGTGACGGTTTCATTTAATTTTCATTTCTTCTGAAAAAATTAAACATTATCCGTGATTTTGAATCGTTCCGACGGATATGAAGACTTCACCCATCCAATCGAGTGTCCACCCTCTTGATCCCACATGCCCCATCTGGCAACCTCTAAATGCTCATAGGGTGTTCCTCCTCGGACGGGAGATTATCCGCGACTGGGGATCCTCGCCATGCAAATTGCATAGCCCGGCGGTATGAAGGGGCGACGACCGGACGGGCGGGAGGAAAGAATATATTAATCACGGATCTATCCGGGCTGCAAGTTATTTCTCCTCTCTTTCGACTCGTTAACCTCTCGAGTACTTTTGTCCCTCATCAATCATTCGCCGCCGCCGGCTCCGATCCGGGTCCGATTGTTTTCTCACGACGCCGATCGGCGGATGCAAATAAAGGCTCCTTAATTTTTTATCCCCGTCTTCCTCTCCCGCCCCTGCCCCTCGAAAAATGATTTATTTTTCGGGACGTCCACCGCCCCTCCCCCCCCCTTTACATCGGCCCTCGGCCCCGGATTTCTGGTCGTCGCGTTCGTCGGTCAACGTTCGTTTCTCGTTTTTTGATTTTGAGTGCGTTAAAGTTTTTTTTTTTTTTTTTTGAATATTTATTAGCACGTCATTGGAAATACAAATTTAGCACTTTTAGCTTTGGAATATGATACATATCGACGGTGAAAGTTGGCAATCACATAACTCGTTTGCGGTGTCTCAAAATCTCCGCCTCTACGTCATTTTTATAAAGGAGAACAAATTGATATTATTTCTTGAAGTTTTTGCAGAATTTTCTTCGCATCGAGAAGAAAAATCATGACAGTTTTGAAGAATTGCCGTTGAGTAGTTTTCCATTTAAAAAATAAAGTATGACAGGAAGTCTGCGACGTCGCAAACCGAGTTATGTGATTGCCGACTTTCACCGTCGATATATATCTTAGAGATAGCTAACTACTAATGATAAATGAGTGAAAGGTGAAGACGATGAGAGCATGAGAAGAACTCAATGTAATCTTAAAAATATAACTAACTATCTACAAAGACAGTTGTCTAATTACTTAAAATTAGACAAATACTTAAGATTAGACATGATTAGTACTGTACATACACAGAAAAGTTAAAGTTTTAATCAATTCTTTTTGACGCAAGTAATACAATCTCATTGAATTGCAAGTCTTCAGCAGCGGGCTGATTGTTTAAATTGATGGACAAATCTATAGACAGAGAGGACATAAGGAGTATGGAGCGATCCTGTTGGTTAATTTGGATGGTTCTAATAGATACCCCCTTCCTCCCCTCTGGCCCTCAGCTCCGGATTTCTAGTCGTCAGTCAACGCTCGTTTCTCCTGTTTCGATGTTGATGAGTGCGTTAAAGTTTTAATCTGTTCTTATCATCGTCGTCATCAACTATCAATCTTATCATCTAATTATCGTTCGTAATTTGATCTAAAGTGTCTGAAAATTTTAAGGAAAAGTATTCATAATTTTCCTCGAAAAAAAAAACATTTTATCCAAAGAATTTTGGCTATACTCTCGAATGTCTGTACGGCGCTCTTCCTTATCACGACAGAATACGGCTACGGATCGGAGTGAATGGCTCCAGAGAGTAATGAAGTCAAGTCGACTAAAGAAAACTATGGACGTACGAAAACTATGGACGTACGAAAACTATTTTCTGCTGGAGGTGAGAGAGCTCACTTGACCGCGAGCAAAAATAAATTACGAGTTTATTTCACTCTGATTAATTTTAAGTACAGAATATTTGAATGCGCATGGAATCGGAATGTGGGAATAAATGAATAAATATGAACTAGGATTAGTAGCGATGTGAACTCTACATTTTTCAGCGCGAGCTGAGGAAAAATATATGAACATTTGATTGTTGCCAAATTCCTCCCAATAAAAGACTTGCTTTGCCGAGGAGGTTATGAAAATTTTTCTCCAAATTTTCAGACATTTTAAAATGAAATGGCGAGTTTATCCAATGAAGTATTCCAAGGTATCCTTAAAATGTTCAATCTTACAAAAATAAAAAAAAATGAGATATGTGAAGACTTCAGCAAGGCTCTATTAGACGTTGTGGTGCAAGCGCTATCTCATTCAGCATCTAAAGCTTGTAAAATTTTGGTTTTAAGACCGGGGCCCTACTATTCCAAAACTAGGGAATTAAATTTTAAAAAATAGAAATTTCACTATATCTGTGCCGACAGGAATGGAGAAATTCTTGTACCTAGATTTGAAATCAAATTATGGCAAGAAACCTGAAATAACGAGACAGTGATTCGCATTTTCGCAGTTTCATCATCGTTATACCAATAGCGGTGTATGCAAAACTGAAGTTACGAGACAAAATTCACTCAAATTAGAAATCCAACAAAATTATATCCACTTGTGTCTTAGAGTATAGAAGTAATCAAGACCGCAGACTGGGCGCCACACGAGTAGTTCGTTGAGCAATTTGCGAACTACGGAAAAAAGAGGGGAAAATAAAAATCGTAAATTTAAGTGCCCCGCCCGCAAAGCAACATGGGATACAAGGTTGCCAGATTGTACGATAAAGTACGGATATTCTACGTACATGGGTTTAAAAGGGAAATGTGCAGATTTTTCAGCACTGGCACTTTTCTGGCAACACTGATGGGATAGGAGCTTCGGAAGAGGAGGAAAACCCCAAGTTGGAAAATGAAAATTCCATCTCGATTACACGCGTAAGCCGTGGTTGCCAAATGGGTAAAATTAATAGGCGAATTTTATCAGAATCTTTAAAATTTTTCACTCTTTTGATAGAACTGGGCAACGCTGAAATAACGTTTGGGGCAGTGTTGTCAATTTGAAATTAATAGTGGTAATAAATTGAACTATATTGCAGGTTTCAAGATTTGTAAATATACAGGTTTTGTGCTGGAACCATTGACGAAGTCCAGGTTTTTTCAATTGATGTACAAAAATACTGATGCTTTTAAATCTAATGAAATATTTTTTCCCTATGCGTTGCACGTTCCGCGCCATAATTGAATATTAAATACAATAATAAAAACCCCCAAATTTTCAATTTTCCCTCGTTCGGCATCAAATTTTGTAGTTTACTAAATTCACATTTACATTGCGTTGCTATTAATTTTCTTTTAATGTCATATGCTCAGGTATGAAATATCATCGAAAAGCACCGTATAATTTTCCTCAAGATAAAATATATAGAGTCAGTTAATTACTAAGATTTATAGAATTCCCAACTAAACCACGTCATTAAAACACAATGGCTTAATTTTTAACCATTGGTTTATATTGAAATCTTACTGCATCATGATGAGCATTCATGAAATAGGTACTCAAAATTGGAGCATAGTGAATATAAATTCATATAATCTCATTAAATATTAAGTATTTACGAGAATTACAGGCTTTACTTACGAGATTTTCAACGAGAGAGCTGACAGCGCCTACTTCGAGTAAGCACCACCCTTCAAATTAATTTTGAATTTAAAACAACTCCGCTGGAAAATATTTACAGAATAAATGCAAACGTAGTATTTACTCTTCCTTCTCATGTTAATCACTCCTTTTCCTCTTCGCGACGCTACTTTGCCGCACAAGAGTTCAAAAACCTTTGGTTCTCGGGATTTAGTCAAATGTGGCATGTAATTTATACATCGAAGAAAGGTCAGTGTAAGAGACCGTTAATAATGAAGTTAAATCGGTTGTGATGTTGTCTATGAACATTTATGTATGATGCTATGCATATCACAGTTGCCATTCTGCCGGTCAATTTTTGTACCGTCACAAATCGACAATGAAACTTCCAAACCACGTTTCTTGGTTTACGACGTTGCAGACTTCCTTTAACACTCCTTTTTTCGATTAGCTAACTACGCAACGTAAATTCTTTGAAACTTCCATGATTTTGCTTTTCTGTGAGAAGTGAAGTCTGAAAAAACTAGAGGGAATGATTTGGCTTGGTTACATTACGTAACAACCTTCGATGCTTATTTCCGTAGAACAGAAAGCCACGTTACAAAGTGAAAAAGGCTCATGCTTTTTTGTTGCTCTGACACTAATACAAATTACCGCGGAATAGTAAAAATAAACTTATTATACTGCTACTACTCTTCTAGTGCACTAGTATGGTTGTAACTAACAGTGCCCCAAGAAGCGTAAGACTCCAAAAAGGATAATTTTTGCCGAATGAATTTTCCCCATTTTTAATGAGAATCCTCTTTTAAAGAGAAAAACTTCGATGGTTACGACACAATTCCAACATTTTTATTTCCTAATATCGATGGCCAAATACGAAACTGCGTATCTGTTTTGCGGTGTGTCAAAACCTCTGCTCCTCTAGAATTTTTTCGAAGAAATTTTTTGACCTGAAATAAGTGCAGAATATTCTTCTAACATAGGAGAAAATCGAGACAGTTTCCAAGAAATTACGTCGACTAGTTTTCCAAAGAAAACATAAAGTATGCACTGAAAAAAATTCTCGACGTTTTTACCAAGGTCCGTTGGTACCTTTACCATCTCACTTTTTTTTACCAATTGTTGGTAATTTTACCAAGACGACTGGTAAGCTTACCTAAAAACCGGTATTTTCACTGTTTTTTTTTCAGGTAAGAATACCACTTTTATTGGTAATCAATTCCCGGTACCTTTGTCATTTTATCTCGGCAATTCTACCACAGTCGATACAAAATATTGGCGTTTTCACCAAGGTCCAGTAAAATTACCGAGAAAGTTCAATAATTTTACCGAGATTTCTCGGTACAACTAACAATTCCATAAATGGTAATTTTACCAAGAAAAAACTGGGATCAAAAAGAAGCATGAATTATTGGTAATTTTACCCTTTTCTTAGTAAATACACCGAGATTTTTATTTCAGTGCAGAAAGGCTACAACGTCGCAAACCGAGATACCTGGTTTTGCTTTTTCGCCATCAATATCAGAGAGATGTTTTATTCCCGACCTCGTTCATATTTTTCTCAATAAGGTAATTCGATGGACGCCATATTTTGTGTCAGAACGACATGCGATATATCGCATCATTTGGTTCCATTTTATCAGCTACTCGTCATTTTTCTCCAATTTTGAGATCCCAATTCTGTTGTCAGGAGACTAAAACACTCATTTACCGATTTTAACAAAGAAATTCAACGTAATGAAGGCGTGGTTTTTTTAGAGAAAAAATATCGCATTCGAGTGCAGTTTCGATATCAGTATCGAATGCGAACCAAAAAAAACCACGCCTTTTACGTTGAACTTCTTTGTTAAAATTGGTAAGTGAGTGCTTTAGTCTCCTGACAATAGAATTGCGATCTCAAAATTGGAGGAAAATGACGAGTAGCTGAAAAAATGGAACCAATTGATGCGATATATCGCATGCCGTTCTGACACAAAATATGGCGTCCATCGAGTCACCTTAAACCAGGCCTTTCCTAACATCCTACAAACATTTTTGCCAACAAAACTCAACATTTGGCTAACAGTGCGGTAACGCGCCCTGCCTGTCCTCAACCGACACAGATTTTTCCTCTTTTTATATCAAGCGCTCTGGTCTTCTCGATTCGCACGTCGTTCTAATCTTCCTCAACGGAAAAGTCCGCGCTTTCGAAAATGATTCCACTGATTCCTTTTTCCTCAAGATTTGAGGTCACTGATTTGAGTTTCGGTGCTCTTCACGACTTTTATTGACTCTATTCGAATAAGGAAAACGCTGCTGGTTCCTGGAGTTATCCGCCCTTCATGATTATTTCATTCATAAAAAAATGTAAAGATGGGGTTTTGAGACACAAAGGCAAGCTCCGTAGCTTTTTTTCTCTTAGTAATTACACATTGAACCCTCTTTCATAAATCCTAAAAGGACATCAGCGTGTCCAGTTGTATCGTTTTTGTTTCAAGTTGGAAAAACGATATCCAACTCATAACTGGGGATTGCTATTTATTGGGATTAAAAGTTACGGAATAGTTATATGATGTAACTGAGCCAACTTGTCTCTTCCTCCATTAAGTTGCACTTCATTTCGCAACAAGGAACTGCTATTTCTGGCTCATTTTAGAAACAGCGTATATGCCTGAAGTTTCCCTGAGTAAACTGATACTTTTACGGATTAGTCAGGAATAGTAGTTCCTTATTGCCAAATTTAGTTCAATTGGATTTCTTTATGCTAAAAGGAACTTTGTGCAAAGGCTTTGCTTGTAATATAGTTTCTTTTGGCATAATACGTCCAATTGCACTACAATCCCGTTTTTTGACCTTTGAAGCAATTTTTCATAACTTCATTCTATTTTGAATCTTCTTTTCGCATCTTTGCACCTCCATTTGCTCTTACGTTATTCTTAGATGTTTCGGCCCATCTCAATAAATTGCGGTTTTGCTCTTTTTGTAGGCACTAAAACTTAACCTTGCAGCAGTCCCTGCGGGATTCTGATATCGTCCGTTTTGTTGACAAGACTGAGTAAACTGCATGACTGAAATTAATTTTATTTTTGAAATCAGGAAGTTTTGTTTCAATGCAAAAAGTCTCCCAACTTAATACCCCGACGCACCCGTCTGAATGAATAGGTTGGAACTGTATAGAAACTGTTACTCTTTGCACTACCGATCAAGTTTTATCCTCACGAACAAAAAATTTACGATTTAATTGAAGAAGACCAAAAGTGTTTTTTTTTTCCCCCATCAAAACTTGCCTCTTTGAAAATCTTTGCCTCAAATAATAGTCGCAAAACATTCTCTCTTGAAAGTTTTAGAAAATGAGAGTTGTACATATTGAAAAAAAGAAAAAATAATAATGTACATTCGTGCCCTCTGTTTCGAGATATCTAAGAGCGTTCTCTTAGATATATCGAATTTTCGACCCTTGGAATTTTAAACATCAACGATGAGGGAGAAAAAACATATTCAACTTAATTGTTCCGGTCTAATTGAAAATTTTAGGTCTTACACACCAATAATTAAATTAATCAGTTTTGTTTTAATCAAATTCTTCTCACGATTGATACTGAATCACACTCACACTCTCAATCACAGAGTTTAGATATAGGTTGCACAGACTTATCGTTTTGGATCCTCGATCAAATCCTACATTCAAACCACGTAAACCCGACTCAAAATCAATAGATAATCTCCAATCTAATCGGCAACATTGTTGCTCAGAATAGGCGAGAAGTGGGCTTCTGAAAGGTAGTTAGATTTGAATAACCTGATAATTAATAGCTCATAGTATCAATGTTAACCTAACTTCCACCTCTCCTCGGACCAGAGGGATCGTGCTTTGAATTTCTCGGTGACTGAACTCTATTGACAACCCTCCGGCCTCTCCACCCCTTTGAAGCTTACCGCGTACCTACTGCTCGATATCTTACATTTGAGCTCGAACGTGTGACCTAAAAGTGGTTTACACTTCCCACTCAATTCCCGTGCTTCTTAATACCGGCGGTATTTTACAACAGTGGTATATAGCCAGGCAGGAGTAAATTTAAGTGATGGAATATGGTGCCTTTTCTTACTATATTCGACAGTACAAATTAAAGATACGGATTTAATCGACATGAATCGATCGGAAACTAAAAACGTGAATTGATCGACGTAAGCTAATCGATAAATTATTAAATAAACGGTGCCGATTCGGTCGACTCGGTTCGGTCGAGATCTGAAAATGTGGACAGATCAAAAAACCCGTGAGTTGATCGACAAACCCGTGAGTTGATCGACAAACCCGTGAGTCGATCGACAAATCTGTCAGTCGATCGACAAACCCGTCAATCGGTGTCGATTGAATCTCGTCGATCGGTCCACGTTTTAACTTTTTGATCGGTTCATGTCGATCGAATCGACACCAGTTTTGATAATCTTTTGATCAAGAAAGTAGGTAATGCAAGAAAAAAAGAAAAAAGAATCAGGCTAGTCTTATTTCTCGTTGCATAATTTCCTCCGATGTTTTATATTTTTAACAAGAAAACTAAGTAAAATAATACCTTGACACTTTCTGTAAACAATCCCTTGGAGTGAACAGAATATACTCACAAAATTTCAAGGTGAGATGTTGTTTAGATTTCTTGTAAAATAAATTTAACGCGTTTAAAAAAGACAAAATTTCGCATGGTTAGGCTAATTCTTGTTAATGCCGTTAAACTGACTGTTACATGGGATTAGTTGCGCGAGTTTAGACCGTGTGGAGAAAGAGAGGAAAGTTGGATTTTTTTGTCTTCATTTTAAATGACATTAATCCATAGAGATTGTACACAAATTTCACAATAATGAGTTTAAAAACGTTGACTCCGTGAGTTTGAATATTGGAGCCTAACACAGTGCGGCGCGGAGCGCATGAGTGCGGCCAGCGGGTGTCAGCGCCTACAAGTCTGCAGAGATACTTCACGCATTGCGCGTACATGCTATGCTGTACGTGCAATGCGTGAAGTACCATACCATGGTGTACGCGCAATTCGTGAAGTATTCCTGAGGTCTTGTAGGCACCAATACGCGCTTCAGCTGGCCGCGCCCCGCTTCGCGTCGCTATGTGTTGGCCTCGAATATTATAACTGGCGGAGTTAGCGTCTTTAAAATAATGATTTTGAAATGCTTGCACACTCTGCATGGATTATTGTCATTTACAATTACGTTGATAAATAAATGTATTAAAGGAAAATAAACCAAGTGTTTTTTAAATATCAAGGTGGTTCCGTGCCAGTTTTAGTGGTAGTCAAGGCACAGAATTTATCTTTTAAAATTCTGTGTTTTTATTGTGCTGCAGCGTGGTTTACGTGAAACCAAACGCTCAAAATTAATCGTATTGTAGTCGAAAAGAACGATGTACAGATGGATTAAAATGAAAGACTCGATCGGTTCACGTCGATAGATCGATCGATCGAAGTTCCGAATCCCGGAACTTTTGACGGATATGTAATGAAAACACTGGTCAACGCTAAGTAAGATGAAATTTTGCTGACCTACCTTGACCCAGAATGGAAGGTAGAAGCCGGAACAGCAGAGGATGGCCGCAGCGAGAGACAAAAACGCCCACAACACACCGACACTACTCAAAGACGTCGCCATAACGAATGCCTGAAACAAAGTACAAATAAAATAAAAGTGAGCAGGCTTGATTGACCAAAAAATTTATATATTTAAAGCATAAAGGCATAAAAGAAGACAAATCCGCTTTATTAATTATTTGTAAAGTCAGGTTAAACGTCAGACTTCTGATGAATTTTCAGAAACACATCTGAATCTCAAGAAGAATTCCACCACGGTACTGAGACAATGACGTGCAAAGGAAAAACGCTGTATGAACCTTCAGGTGTTGACAATGTCCTTTCAATGTAATACGAAATTTCAAGGAAACTGGTGAATACTTTTCCTACAATTTCTCAGAGAATATCACTCGCAATTTGATTGAAGGTATGTTGATTTTAAGGAAAAATATTCAAAACCTTCCTGAAAACATAATTGTTTTATTACGAGAAATTTGGCAACTCCTGAATGTCCATACGGCGGTTTTCCATAGCAAGGCAGGATATTTGTACAAAACAACCAGGAACAACGGAGTATGAACATTCGAGAGTTGCCAAATTTCCTCCGATAAAATATTTATTTTTGAGGAAAAGCATCAATATTCTTCCTTGAAATTTGCAGACTTCTAAGATCAAATTGCAGGCAAAATTATCAGAGAAATTGGAGGGAAAATATTCACAAATGGACGTATTTATGCTAAAAGGAGATATGTGCAAGTGGAAAGATGGGGTGTGCTCGTTAGTTGGGTCATAAGAAACAATGTAAAAGTGGATATAGCTCCTTTTGAGAAAATTGAGAAGCGGGATTTGACATTAAATCAAAAGGAGCTAAGCGCCAAAATATGCTAACTCATGAGCCGCGGGCATGGGAAGAGAGCGTTGTGGACAGGGCTCACGAGTTACAGCGCCCCGACGACCATCTCCCCGTCGTTAGAGTGCGCACTCACTGCCGCTGACGTCACTGGCGCACAATATTCCCCATTCATTCTTATGGCCCGACCACTAACGAGCACACCCCATCTTTCCACTTCCACATATCTCCTTTTCGCATAAATACGTCCAAATAGTCTTGAAAATTAGTGATTTGTCAAAGGAAATTCGGCAACGCCCAAAGGCTCGTGCGGCGTTTTTCCGTAGCATGACAGAATTGGGATTGGTTGGCTGAGAGGAAAACGGTGGGACACCGGGACACATCAAAGACCTTTCAGTCTTTGTCCGTTTTCTTGGAATCAACGGATGATCTGGGCCTCATTTTGTTGCTCCTCTGACGTCAAAGCGTAACTCAATATTCGGATGAGTTCTCCTGTCATTACAACTCTATGCATTTCAGGGCTTTCGTGAGGATAGAGTACGCCTTTACGTTGGTGGAGGAACGATTTCTGACTCATCCCATGCCCTCGAGAGTGTTAAACATTGCAAGTTGCACTGGTGTTGTTTGAGCCTATGCTCTAAACCGAAGGGAAATTGAAAGTCAGTCCTAAATTAGACAGATTCACCAAGGATTCACTTAGAGGCATCAGTCATTTCCGAATGGAGATGTTGCGTGTGTGAGGAATTTGCGATTTGACTGTTGATTCTTATGTAAAAGTTCGCGAGAAACACGATGATGCTACTGGTTTTCTCTGAAATCAACTCCCAAGCTCAAAAAAAGCTCTCAAGTTGAGGCCAAAATGGAGGGGATATCCCACGCTATCCTGAGAGTCCACGTCTACATCAAGACAAACTCTCCATGCAAAGATAGGGAGCAAATACATTGACAGGTCTGCCACTTTATTTGGGGACTCCAAAACTGAAAACACGGCAACCCTGCTAATGTATTTGCTCCCTATCTTTGCATGGAGAGTTTGTCTTGATTCTTAGGATAGCGTGGGATATCCCCTCCAATTTTGCCTCAACTTGATAGCTTTTTTTGAGCTTGGAAGTTGATTTCAGAGAAAACCAGAGGCATCATCGTGTTTCCGCGAACTTTTACATAAGAAATGCATACATGCAACATCTCTATCAGACAGATTCACTAGAGATTCACTTAATGGCATCGGTCATTTCCAAATTTCCTCTCGTTAACCGAGACCTGATTATAGGCAACATCCTCCCGTGAACTTATATGAGCACAGTTTTTATGATCTTGGGCAAACTAATGGAGACTTCCGGGGCATTATTTTTGTGCGGGTTCTCTGTTAAAGTGGAACTTCAGCTTTTGCGCAATTTTCCACGGTTCGAGAGGAGTCTCAATTTGTGTCAGTTCAAAACGTTTCACGTAAAAGTGATCGCGATAAGTTGCGAATTGATCGGATGAATAAATCGCAATTTTATTGACGTCGATTTATTGCAATATTACCGGATGAAAAATTGCGATTTCATTGCAAAAACTTGAAAAATAATCGCAGATTTACTGACGGCGATCCATCACAATATTATCAAACAAAAAATCGTGATACATGGGAATAAAATTATAATTTATCGAACGTTATTTTATAGACATAAAATTTCGACTACGAAGACGCTAATCGCTGATAAGTTGATGATCCTAGCAATTTTAATCGCCAAAAAGTTTTAAAAATATTGCAACTTAATTTCAAAATATCCCAATTTTTTCGCTAAAAAATGCTATTTGGGGTAACGGATTTCCAACACTAGTCAGCCACCAGAGGCGGATCCAGCGATTTGGCAACACCGAATTTCCTCCATTTAAACCTGTGCTAAATAATCGATTCCTGCCGGAGCACCTGGCGGACCTGGCCCCTCCAAGAATCGATACATTTCCATTGGTTTAAGGGAAGGAAATCCAGCGTTGCCAAATTGCTGGATCCGCCAATGTCAGCCACTATAGAGATTTAGTTCGTCGCGACCCGCTTATAGTTTCTCCTCAAACCCGGTTCTTATTTGTCTTCGTTCATCACATGACAAGTTAAATCGTCCATTTTTTACGAGCCGCCTCGTCAGATAAGCCGCTCGGTTTCGTGCGCAAATGAACTTAATGCATCCCTCCCATCCGGGGGGCAGAGATTCACCGCACCCCCGCCCCCTCGGGGAGGGATCTCCCAAATGCATATTTAATGTCCCCGTTTTTGTCTCCGGCTCTGAGCACGTCGTAAAGCGCCGGGTAAGTGCAGCCGAGAACAAATCTTCAAATCGAATTTTTGATGAGACACGCGCGGAGATGCCTCCTCCGATTACGGGTTTTTATTGCGCCGCTCAACGTAAACGAATTAGAATTTACCGGCGCAGTGAAATGCTGATGCGTTTCGCCGCGTAGAGGAATCCGCTGCACAGGTTGCCGATTTCTTTTCAATCGAAGTTTTTTCGATCTAACAGGGAGGAAGGACCGGGGGGGGGGGGGCTGACCCAGATGCGTTATTCACGCCCCCCCCTTCCCCAAAAGCACTGGAAAAAAGTCGCTTGGATCTAGGGTCCAGACTCGTAAAAACATTGGCAAGAAAAAGTACTCTTGATTCAATTGGACTTTTTGCTTACATCAAGAGGAAATCTGCCTAAATCAGCTTGGCTCTTCGATTCAAGGAAAAGTCGGATTAAATAAAGAGTATTTTTCCTGGACAATGTTATTAAGATTCTTGACTGTACATCCAAGCGCCGTTTTTTTCCAAACAGGGACTCTTTTCAATCCGTAATAGAGGCTATCTTAACGAGATTATTGAGTCAGTTTAGGTCAAAAATATTTGTTTCTTTTTTTGTAAATATTTGTTTTGTTTTTTGTCTATTCGAATTTTATAGATCCTCAGCCATTATTCACAACTGGTGGTGATTCTTGAAAGTTGGCAACGCTTTTTTCTCTCCATTGAATGTGCGTATGGCAATCGATTCCAGTTGATGCTTGTCTGGCCTTAAATCAATATTTTTGATGGATTTAAAGGTAGGAAAACCAGTGTTGCCGACTAACAAAATCTCAAACGTTCAATAAATTAGTTCTTTTTTTAAAATTTTGATCATAATTGTATCAGTTATGCAAAGTTTTGTGTTAAACAAAGTAATTCCATCCAGAATCCTAATAATGACATTCCCATGCGTATCCAAAATTTTAATGGGGGTTTTAATTCATTACTTACGAAAATATGGACCAAAAAGAGGAAACATTACATTTATTCAATGATTTAAAATGAATTTCAGAACCACGCTAATTTTATGGCGATGCAAAATATGAAATGATCAGTATTATTATACCGACGGTGGAACTGCAAAAATCGTCGCTCCTCTGACGAAAGGGCGTATCTCGATTTCCGCATGAGCCCTGGAATGCATGGAGTTATATGGGAGACAGGGCTCACGTGAAAAATGAGATTCGCCTTTACGTCAGAGGAGCGACGAAATGCGTATCTCAGTTGCGGCGAATTGTAATCACCGCTACTATTTTATTTTTTAAGAGGAGACCAAGCCACCATCATGGCTCGAAGTTTCCACAGAATAAACTTCATAGAGAGTATAAATCACTGATTTTTTTAAGAATGAAGTTCTGTAGTTTTCTATGTAGAAAATAAAGTATGACAGGAAGTCTGCAGTATAAATCACTGATTTTTTTAAGAATGAAGTTCTGTAGTTTTCTATGTAGAAAATAAAGTATGACAGGAAGTCTGCAACACACAGTGGATCGAGTCAATAGGCGAAGTCGGACAAAATTTGGAAGCTTTAAACGATTATGACTCCGTTTATACACAACTTTGAAGTTCTAAAAGTGACTCCGTTGGTTTTCCCGAGAAATTTCCTTCAAAAACATACCTTGAAGTTTAAAAAGTGGCTGAATAAACGTAAAAATATACAGTTTCAGTCAAAAATTTCGTGTTTGACCTCTTTAATTGACTCGATCTACTGTGCGACGCAGCAAACCGAGGTACGTAGTTCTGCAGCTTTACCATCGATATACGCTTATCCATTCCAGAATCTGGATTAGGAAATTAAGTATTTTTCCAGGAGTTATTCTCGGATGAATATTTATGGACTTGAAGTCGTAGAAAATTGCATGACCCCCGGCGTCCATCTCATCCAGAACTCCCTGCCATTCACTTTTACCGCCTCACCAAGAAAGCTGCATCAGAGGGGAAACATTATTTATGCAAAAGGAAAATAAGGTCTTCGAAAACAGGATGTCTTGAACTGATGGGTATCAGGAGGCAGGACCAAACTGTTTAGTTTTACGCGTATCGTAAAAATATATGTTTATTACGTTTTTCTCCATCCTCGAAGAAGATCCTACAGTATTCGTAACATGACTGAACGGAACGGGGTGTGGCAACAAGGAATCAGAGCTCAGAATTCTTCTAAAATAATGGGTTCTGCTTTTATATTTGTAGGTTCGAAAAACTTGTCTACGGTAAGCGATCATGAAATTTAGCTGGGATTATTTTCAAAATAAAACGTAGTTCTAATCTTAAAAAAGATTAAAAATTCTAAATGCTCAAAAAATTTCAAAATGGTCATCATCTATTAGCCCTTTATATATTGATTTATTAATCCATAAAAGAGTGTCCTTCCCGCACAGTAAATTCATGAATTACGTTTGACAGAATTGAAGTGTTTTTACACAATGGTTTGGTTTTGCTACTCTTTACTCTGAAAATCTCACGAAAAGCATACGTTTCTAAAAATGACTCGCATTAAATTCGTACCGTGTGAAAACAATTCACACGAAGAAATTTTTTTTTTTTTTGGATGAATAATGGTTTTTTTTTTTTATAATTTGCGGACGAGAATACCTCGTCAGTCAATAGAAAATCTCTTTGCTTCAAACGGTATTTCTGTCATTTTGATAACACATCCTATATCTCTGAAGAGATTTTCGGTTGACGCAATTAAGAGAATCCTCGTCAAAGATTTCATAATAATTAGAAACTGTTTTCCAGTGTATATTGATGCTGGTATTTCCATTTCATTGAAAAGTATGCCAAACTAGGACCAAAAAAAAAAAAAAAAAAAAAAAAGTCAAACCAAATCGGAGCTATATGATAGTTTGAAGTTTGCAATTAAAAAAACTCAACCTCAAGAAAAACGTATTTAAAATTCCAAGTTGTCGTGCTCATGCAGGATATGAAATTACCGGATTATAATACTACTTTTTTGCCGAAACCTGGCGCACAAATAATGTCACTACTCGCAACTTATTCTTAAAGCCACTACGATTATAGTTTTATCATCAGCACCTCAAAATTCAATTTTTCGAACAAAGTTAACCAGCATTTACCAATGTACGAACAAGTATCCAATTTATCCCCTTTCCATGTAGACTACGATCACTTTTGATCAAAAGGGGAATCGACCCCTTTGTTAACCTACATTGTACTGGAAGTCGTTCAAAAGAAGCGAAGGACAACGGCGCGGCACGAGCAACTATTTTAACTCTCCGGAGATCAAATTGCATACCTACTGAATTGAAGGAACTTTGGACGACAGCAGGTCACCATTGACTGGCAGTCAATGGTGCTAAATTAATCCCCGCGAATTGCAATTTTAACTGTAAAATCTTGGCCATTTCCAACCGAAAATGTCTTAGATTTTTCTTTTGATCTCATGCAAAAATCAGAAAAATTTTGGACAAGGATTGCGCAGATACATTTTTGTACGAAATCGAATTTTTTGCAACCTTGGAATGGAGTTCCGTTCCTTCGTCCGGGAAACGACGAATTTTCCGGATTTTTCGAAAACATGTTCGACACAAGCGGCTTTTCACCCGGCGCGAAAAATCACTAATTCTACTAAAGCGCTGTTTTTTACCATTGTTCCTTATGGGAGCGTCCCAGGACTGAAGACAATTTCGACTTAAGCAGATCTTTGTCATAAGTGTCGTTTGACTTAACGAACTTTTACTGTACCATTAAAAAAAGAAAAAAAAATCCACATAAGTTCTCCGCTTAACTCGCAGTTAGGGTGAACATCGTAAAATTCTCGTAAAAACCCGAAATTTTTCGGATCTTCGAAACAATTTTCTACTCAAGCGGCTTTTCACTCGGCGCGAAAAATCATTAATTCTACTAAAGCGCTGTTTTTTTAACAGTGTTCCTTATGGGAGCGTCCCAGGACTGAAGACAATTTCGACTTAAGCAGATTTTCGTCATAAGCGTCGTTCGACTTAACGAACTTTGTATCATTTTTAATGTTATCAGTTTACTGTATCATTTAAGAAAAAAAAAAAAAAGCGAACGAACAAAGTTTTTGTTTCATCCTTTGAGGTATGGTCGTGAGGGGAACATTTCCCGGGAATCTGTCATAACATCTCGTTTGGCGGAATGTGGGGCAACAACACCCAGACGGAAATTTGTGTTTTATACAAGGAAATTTGGCAACGCCTAAAGGTTCATATGACGTTTTTCCTTAGCACGGCAGTCTAAGACTCATCTAAAATCATTTAAAAAAAAAAAAAAAAAAAAAAAAAAAAAAACAAAGTTTTTGTTTCATCCTTTGAGGCATGGTCGTGAGGGGAACATTTCCCGGGAATCTTTCATAACATCTCGTTTGGCGGAATGTGAGGCAACATTCAGCTCCCCGCGCTGCGTGACTTTCAGAAACCGCGTGCCGGAGTCCTGAAGCGCGACAGCCGAAATCCCTCTGAACGTCGCGAGCTCTCTCCGGTCCCCGAGACCACCGACTGCGACTCCGACTCTGCCCAAACGATCCCTCCGAAAGGATTTGTCATTCGGATGTTTCCCTCGTCGTAACTGAATTTGACAAATCATCTTCCGAAGCGGCGCATTCATTCGTGACTACACGCATAGTTCACCTCTGGGGAACCTTGGTTTTCCGCGGATCCGATCTTGATTTCTCTGATGCTCCTTGTATCAATTGCCTGGGAATGTCTTTGAGGAAATAGTGTCGATGTATGACTCTTGATCATAAGGTCATACGCCGCACGGTGGATCGAGTCAATAAAAGGGGTCGGGCATGATATTTTGTTCGGAATTTCAATTTTATCAATTGCCTGGGAACGTCTTTGAGGAATAGTGTCGATGTATGACTCTTGATCATAAGGGCATACGCCGCACGGTGGATCGAGTCAATAAAAGGGGTCGGGCATGATATTTTGTTCGGAATTTCAATTTTATCAATTGCCTGGGAACGTCTTTGAGGAATAGTGTCGATGTATGACTCTTGATCATAAGGGCATACGCCGCACGGTGGATCGAGTCAATGAAAGGTGTCGGACATGATATTTTGTTCGCATTTTCACCTAAAGTTTCTGAAAATGTCAAGGGAAAATATCCAAAGGTTTCCTCAAAAATAAAGATTTTATCAAAGGAAATTTGGCAACTCTTGAATATTAATACGGCGTTTTTCCTTAGCATCCCAGATGAACCCTCAATTTTCGAAAAGTCTTTGGTCAGTTTTGACGTCCTGCCGTGTCACACAGTGGATCGAGTCATTTAGAGGGGCAAAGACGCAAACTCTGGATGTGGGGAGGAAAACAAGAGTACCAGTGGTGTGGCGTGAATTGCGATGTATCGATTGTTATGTCATTTAATCCTATGGTAAAGAATCGATTATTAAGGTGTTCACTGCGAACACCCTGTTCATCGATCCTTTTCCATAGGTTTAAATGACAGATCAATCGATACATCGCAAAGCACGCCACGCAACTGGTACGTAAGTTCTGCTGGGACACTTTTCTCATGCCCCGATGTCTCAGAGTTACCCATGGTTTGGGTCGAATTAACACAAAGCTGTGTTGTAGGGATCATACTCCTGTATATATTCAAATTTAGTGACTTTAAACTTTTGAATCGCCGCATTTCAAGAACAGATTTCATATTTTCAAATAGTGAACAATTTTAAAACATATCTTGATTGGATTTAGACTAAGTAGTATATTAACGTTACAAACACATAGTCGACACATGTCGAAAACAACATAGTGCATGACATTTTCACAAAACAGCTTGTCTGGTATATATGGTCATGTGCAACGGATGCCAGATGATAGGTTGCCTAAGAAGGTTGTGGATTGGGTCTCCCCTGACAGAGAGCGTAGAGGACGCCCTGCCAAATCGTGGATTGAGGGAATAAGGCAGGAAATGAGGAGATGCGATCTGCTGGAGGATCTCTGACAGGATCGCTATCAGTGACGGTTGGGTGTCGCAGAGCGCACAGAAGCGATATAAAAGCGACTTGTTAGTTAGTTAGTATTTTAACGATAGAAATGGTATACAGCGGCCAAGTCCTTTGGGTTGGTCTGACTCAATAATGTAACAATGAGTAACACAGATTAACGCTAAAACACGGACATTTATCAACTGTGTATAAATCAGAAAAGTCTAGGAAGCATAGATAAGTCGGGATTTAAGCCTTAAACTATCCGCACCCGTGATGACGTCACAATTGTACTCGTTGAGTGAGGAAATTGAAAAAAAAAATTAACACACTTTCAAGTTTTTTTTTTTTTTTTTTTTTTTTGAAAAATACCTTAGGATAGACACATTTTCTCAAAAGGTCACAAAGTTCCTTAAGCTGATAGCGTAACCCCGGATCTGCGCACTCCAGCATTTTCGACATTTTTGTATACTGATGCAAACTCAACATTTTTCGGGAAAATGCCGTCTCATTGTCAGTTAAAGATGTACTACTAGTAACAAACAAAGGGTCATATATATAGATTCGCTACTCCATTAAGTAAATCCTAAAAATCAGTTCATTGGGTTTTCCCTTCACTCAATACCTTGTAGTCTCGTTAGTGAATCTGGATTCGACTAATGAACATCGAAAATGGACGTGCGATGAAATTGATGAAATACTATCGTGAAGGTTCTACCTAGCTTTGAAGTTCGTTTAATGTTGACAGTTGAGTTGTTCAACAATGGCACAAATTTTGGGTTTGAGAACAGTGTTGACACAAAACTATGAATTTGATCAACGCGCTCAACTCACCGAACGGACATTTACGACATTTCATTGTTGATGACCTCAATAAGATGTGGTGAGGACAGTTCGAGCTTTCAACAAACAGTGCACTACGTAAAGGGCGATAGGGTAGGGGCAGGAGGAGGGAGACTCAGGCATCTGCGGACACCTGTGACCGATAAATAACGGGTTATTTGAAAAAGGACGTGAGTTTGATGCGTATCTCATTGGACTTGAGCCCTTTTTCAAAAAAAACCTTTCGATAAAGCTACAAGCATTTAACAAGCAACTGCCGCGGAGTCTTTCGGGGTTAATTTATGTCGGGGGTTGTTTACGATATCGTGGAACCGCCAGAACAGTCTTTGGGAGGCCAAACTGTGCTCGGATTTACTCTCTCGTCGGTCGCGGTTGGAATTCAGTTGTTTATTGATGATGAAACTAGAGATATACGTACCTCTTGGTCTATGAAATTTCAGATTTCCTCTCATATTTCGTGGTTTTCACGATGGTTTCCAAAACTATTTTCGTCGGAGGAGGACGATTTATATTTACTAGGGTTCAATATTGTACAGCGGCGATGATCGGTCATTGATTTTTCCCCATTTTAAGATATGTTAAAGAATCGATCATTGAGGTGTTCACCTCTATTATTAACTTTATCGGCCATACTTTATCAAACTTAAGACTTTTTCTCACCGATTTTTCTAAAATTGTTGTTGATACTTCTTACACTACAACTGTCAAAATTTTAGTTTTTATACATTTTTTAAACACCTGACGATGAGCGGTTGCTCGAAACAGCTGTAGTGTGAGAAGTGTCAACAACAATTTTAGAAAAATCGGTAAGACAAAGTTTTACGAAATTTGATTGAGGTGTTCGTTGCGAACATCCTGCTTATCGATCCTTTTCCATAGGTCTATATGGCAGGTCAATCAATACATTGCAAAGCACGCCACGCCATTGACATCGATATAAGTAGATGCCAGTGAAAGTAGATGGTCACTTAAGCGCTTATGATTCTGACACTGTTGAATTCTGCGCTTTTGGGCATCGCCGAAAGTACACCCTCAGATGGATAAACAGATTAGTTATCAGGTAAGATTTCGCAACGTTTCAAAGCAAATAATCCACCCTGGCTCTGAACCTCAAAAAACTTACAACTATCCTGCTTTGGACCGGGTAGAACAATCTCAAAAATGTTTAATTTCACTCGCGTGTGCGACAAACGTTGGAACTCCCCCCCCCCTCCAACTTCTTCCCTCATTCCCCAACCTCTCTATCCCTTTAAAAGCAGTTCGACAGGCAAAGTAGTCCACAGCCTCAGCAAATTCTCGCCATGTCTCCACAGCGCCGGACTGCCGTACTGAGGAAACACGCCGTATAAACATTCGAAAGCCTCCAAATTTACTCTCAGGAAAAATTCGGTTTTTGAGGAAAGCTACTAATATTTGTCACCATAGAATTTTCAGGTTTTTAAGATTAATTAAGGAACAAAATTCTCTAAGAAATTGCAAGAAAAACACTCGCCAATCCCCAAAGTCCGTGATTTGTCAAAGGAGGCTTGGAAACGTCTATAGGCCCATACTGCCGTTGTAAAGAAGTACGCCGTATAAACCTTCAGACATTGTCATATTTACTTCAATATGAACCGAATTTTCGGAGCAATTTGTTAAAGTTTTTCTTCAAACTTTTAAACAATTTTGTATGCAATTTCTTCTAAAATATTCTAGAATTTCAAGGGAAAACGGACTGCGATAAGCAGAAAGGCACCAAGCCACATTAGTTATGGCCAAAAACTGAGCTACTTGATTTTTTAGATGAAAAGTGGAGGGTAGATTTTAGTACAAATATCAGTGGATTTTCTGCAAAGTAGGAAAAAAATTCCTTAAAATTTACAAAGGAATCCGCACAAACGTTTTTTTGTGAAAAATTACACTGTCTAGTTAATTTTGGTAATGTCTGATGTGGCTTGGTTCATTTCTGCTAAAACTGCCGTGCTAAGCAAGAACACAATAAATTCATCAAGATTTTCCCTCGTTCTTTTGAAACTTAACACTTCATAAAATAGAAACCGTTTTACCCATGCAACACAAATTTTCAGGTTAAGTTCTTGATTGTTTTTGCGAAAGAATTCTGTAAAAACATTGTCCCAAAGTACACAGGCTTTTCTGCTATGATACAATGTTTTTAAAAAATGTAAAATGGCGTTTTTGCGTTGCATGGCAGAAAAGTGGTCAAAATACGTGTAACATTCCTCAAAAATATAAGTTTTTACCGGAGAAATTTGGCAACTCTCGAATGTTCATACGACGTTTTTCCTTGGCACGGCGTCGGACCTCGCGGAGCGCCGGCAAGAAAAGAAGAGGAGACAGCGTTTGTCGTCGTCTTATCTCTGTCCCTCCTCTAAGCCGGGGACTTAGGGAGGGACAGAAAATTCCGCTCCTCGACCCTGAAAAGCGGGGCCTCGCCGCGGTCGTCCAGTTTGATGCTTTTATCTTCGGGTCGCCTATCTCCGCCTCTCGGGTTACCGTTACGGCGAGCGCGAGACCGAAAAAGCTGCTTTAGGCGGAGGAAAGACGTGAGCAAGATTTATGTCCGCGACGCCGATGCTTCCTCAACCATGCTGCCAGATTTCCATCGAAATCGGGAATGGGCCTGTTGGAAATTTCAGCTAGAGCAAAAGGAAGCGGATGGCTCCAACACTGAAAAAAATGGTATGCTGTTTTAGCACCTAGGATGTCAAAAATGTGTCTGGTGATCCTAAGATGCTGCCTTGATTGCCCACGCAGTTGAATTTGCATTCATAGGATGAAAAGTTAACTGCGAGGGCAGCATCTTGGGATCACCAGACACATTTTTGATATCCTAGGTGCTAAAACAGCATATCGACGGTGAAAGTCGGCAATCACATAACTCGGTTTGCGACGTCGCAGACTTCCTGTCATACTTTATTTTTTAAATGGAAAACTAGGTACTCAACGGCAATTCTTTAAAACTGTCATGATTTTTCTTCTCAATGCGAAGAAAATTCTGCAAAAACTTCAAGAAATAATATCAATTTGTTCTCCTTTAAAAAAATGACGTAGAGGCGGAGATTTTCAGACACCGCAAACGAGTTATGTGATTGCCGACTTTCACCGTCGACATATTTTTTTTCAGTAAAAAACACGATGAGTACATCGAAACAGTCTGAAATACACTTCAATAACTTCACATTCTGCGTGAGAAATGTGCGTTTTTAGACTTCCCGCTTTAAAAACGATGGAATAATATGAGGTTTCAAAACAGTGCTAGTTTTGCTGAAGAACGAATGACATTTTTCCATGATTTTTTGTTTTTAATTATTTCATTAATTTTTTTAGTATCAATGCCGTGTTATACCACGGCATTTACTGATAAAAATATGTGTGTTCTTGTGTTACTTTTGGTTAATATAGGAAGTGAAACACAAACCAACACAAAATTTCCTCAACGGTACTGCCGGACTTCCCGTAAGATTGAGAATAGGCCTGTTGCAAATGTCAGCTAGAGCAAAAGGAATAAGAGTCGCTGATTTCAGATAATGGCTGAAAAAACACGATGAGCGCATCAAAAAGTGTCTGGAATACACTCCTAACTTCACAATCTGGGTAAGAAATGTGCGTTTTTTTAAGCTTTCCACTTCAAACACGATAGTACGGAACAGGTGAACATATCGTAAGAGTAGTCGTTCCATCCAACCCTTGCGCAATGGTTGAAAAAATCCCGTATCATCACGTGCACCGGAAAAAAAACACATTGGATCTAGAATCCAGACTCTTGAAAAAATTGACAAGAAAAAGGACTCTTGATTCAATCAGATTTAAGCTTAAATCAAAAGGAAATCCGCTCAAATTAAGAGGCTTGGTTCTTGCTTTCAGCTTAAATCTGATTGAATCAAGAGTCCTTTTTCTTGTCGATGTTTTTAAGAGTCTGGACTCTATATCCAATGTGTTTTTTTTTCCAGGGTGTGTTTTGGTGGGTTGGCGTCGGTCATGCTGAATCTAGCGTAACATCCAATTGCGAAAAGGTTAGATGGAACGAGGGGTCCAACCGGAGAAAATCCAGTAAATTATAAAGTTGTATATGATTTGTATAATTTCTAGGTTATGGTTTGTTAGTTGGACTATAAATGATTGATTAATAATATGATACTTTACAGAAGAATGTTTAGTTTTACTCATAAGTATCTTTATATTAAGGAAAGGTTACAGAATTGGTGAAATAATAATAAAATATTTCATCACTTAAATGATCCCCTCTTTACTTATGCTTGTTTCCTTATTATTTCACTTTTTTCAGGGAGCAAAACTTTTGCAACCCGATCCAACTTTGGCAACCACGGTTTTATTTCGCGTTGGTAACGGGCGACAAACTAATGGACAGTATCGGACAAGAGACACTTCACGGTTTACTGGCCAATTTGAGCTTACAGGACCTGCAGAGAGGTGCACATCTGTGAAAATAAAAGGATTGTGCCTGCGCCGCCTAACGCATATTCTTCACTCCAGTTTGTTACCTCGATTTCTCTCACTAACGATATTTTAAAAGCTAACACTGCCGTGCGAAGGAGAAACGCCGTATGAACGTTCGAGCCCCGCCAAGTTCTCTCTCTCAAAAAATACCAATTTTTGAGGATAGCTATGAATTTTCTTCATCGAAATTATCAGATTTTTAAGAGCAAATCATGGACCAAATTCCCTGAACATTTGGAAGAAAAATACTCTCACATTTCTTTGAAAATTACTAATTTTTCATCGGATGTTTGGCAACGTCTGAAGACTCATACGGCGTTCTTCCTTAACGTGGCAGAATGGTCGGGCCGAGTTCAGCTTGACAGAAACGTGTCACGTTGCATCAAGGAGAAAAGCGAGCTGGTAGTAATTTTGAATTCAATTAGTCGTAAATTCTCTCATGGCAGAAACTCACAGTCGTTTAACTTAATCCCTAACATTGAGTCTTAAAGAGTAGGACAATTTCAAATCCTTTCTCCTCGGTTCAAAATTGTTGCGATAGGGTATTTTCCAGGTAAGCGCGGTCCAATTCATAAAAATTAAAATCATTCAGGCAGCACCACGGGCAAAAAATGCGATGCGACGTTCGCGACAACGCCTTGATGCAACTATTCTTGGCCCTTGGATGTGCGTTTTGCATATTTGATAATTGAAGGCACTTTGCGTTTTTACTCTCAGAGGAATGCGTGATCCAAATCGTGGGCATGATAGTTCCCCAACAAGCAAAGGGAGTCAGAATAAGGTGGCGAGGAAATCTAGGCCAACGAAAGAATGTTACTTAGAGGAGGAAGAGACGCTAGACTCCAATCTTAGGAATTTAAAATTCCTTTCAGACTCCTTAACTTAATTCCTCTGGACCAAAATAACTGAAGCGAGAAATTCAAATAAATTCTTGAAGTGAAGCCTCTGGGGTATTTCTCTCGGTGCGGTTTTGCCAAGAATCTTTATGCATAGGTCAATATTTAAAAGAAAAAGAAAGTATAAAACAACTTTGAACGTTATTATCCTGGTATTCTCTTCGTCTATTTTATTCACAAAAAAGTCAAAGGCACTATTCGTCGTTCCTCAGACGAACACACTCTTAATTGGACAACACTTTGCAAAAGGAAACACTTTTTCTGGCTTATTTCGGAAAAAAACATATCGACGGTGAAAGTCGGCAATCACATAACTCGTTTGCGGTGTCTGGAAATCTCCGCCTCTACGTCATTTTTTTAAAGGAGAGCAAATTGACATTATTTCTTGAAGTTTTTGCAGAATATTCTTCGCATTGAGAAGAAAAATCATGACAGTTTTAAAGAATTGCCGTTGAGTAGTTTTCCATTTAAAAAATAAAGTACGACAGGAAGTCTGCGACGTCGCAAACCGAGTTATGTGATTGCCGACTTGCACCGTCGATATGTGCCATTTGTTTCCCTAAGCAGAAAGGTGCCTTTATGTAACGGCCGGAGAAAGTGGTTCCTTATTGCAAAACGCAATCCAATTGAAAATCAACTTTGTAATATTTCTACTCATTAACTGTGTTTTTACTGGACAGTTGTTTGACATTACAAGCTGACAGTTGCTCGTCTTCTTCATCTAATTACATGGAAGAATTAGTAAAATTTTGGAGAGAAATTACAGACATTTTTCTGAGAGGTATTAAATTGATTTAGCCAATTTTGGGAAAATAAGAAGTATGTATGCTCTTCCATCTATAAAACAACGAGTTATTTCTAGTTGCGTACAGTTTTAAAATATTCAAGTAACAATATCAAAGGCCAAAGTGTGAAACACACATCTTCGTTTGCGAAGTTGCCTCATTTGGTAGATCGGTTTCCTTGAGTTAGGTTCAAACCTAGGAATACAACTATATCAACTTCGGTGCGTTGCACAGTATCAAGCGCAATTGAAGGCGTTTTATACTGGTCCGACTGTGACCTACAGTTTTAGATTATATAGGGAGAGGTATTAAAATGATTTAGCCAATTTTGGGAAAATAAGGAGTATTTACGCTCTTCCATCTATATAACAATGAGATATTTCTAGTTGCGTGCAGTTTTAAAATGTCCAAGTAACAATATCAATGGCCAAAGTATGAAACCACGCATCTCCGTTTGCGACATTGCCTCATTTGGTAGAGCAGTTTACCTGAGTTAGGTTCCAACCTAAGAATACAACTATATCAACTTCAGTGCGTTGCACAGTATCAAACGCAATTGAAGGCGTTTTATATTGGTGCGACTGTGACCTACGGAGCGAATAGCCTTGATGAGTTGACTTCGCGTGTTGTTTGCGCTGCTTCGAATGCGAAAGGATGAGTAATTTTCACATCGATAGCCGAAATGCAAAACCACGTATCTTTGTTTGCGACGTTGCAGACTTCCTGTCATACTTTATCTTTCCACTGAGAAATTAATTGACTTAAGGACCAGAAAACTTCCTCGATTTCTGCAGTAGAATATTCTACATGAATTTCAAGCCTTATACTGCCGTGTTGAGGAAGAACGCCGTATGAAATTTCGAGAGCTGTCAAATTTACTTCGATAAAATGTTTATTTTTGAGAAAATTTATGAATATTTTTCCTTTATATTTTCAGAATCTTTAAGTGAAATTGCGAACAAAATCATCTAAAAATTGGGAGGAAAATACTCATAAAGGTTCACCAGAAAATTCAAGTTTTATAAGAGGAATTTTGGCATTGCCTGAATGATCATACGACGTTTTTCCTTAACACGGCAGTTGACTTGATTTCCCTCAAAGGAATTAAATAAGAACAGAGATTTTGGAAGATAGGTGGTTCTGCACTCAACACTGGAAAAAAAAACACATTAGATCTGTAGTCCAGACTCTTGAAAACATTGAAAAGAAAAAACACTCTTGACTCAATCGGATTTTTGCTTGAATCAAAACGAAATCTGCTTAAATTAAGAGGCTTGGTTCTTGATTTAAGCTAGATTGTGATTAAATCAAGAGTATTTTTTCTTGTCGATGTTTTTTAGAGTCTGGACTCTAGATCCAATGTGTTTTTTTTTTTCCAGTGAAAAGCCATCGATATTAAAACATTACTTAATTTTTCGGTTTATCGAAATGAAAAATAATCAACATGACACGTATCACAAATTCCCAGCACTTGCGGCAAGAGCTCCACTGCAATTCACTTCGTCCCGATTACCATTCAGTTCCCATTACCATCAGGCACTACGAAAACGAAGCAGCTGCAGCGCCAGCTTTTAAGCACAGCCGCCGGAATGCGAATCCCTCATTTTCGCCAAGACACAAGAGCGGTCGGCCGAGAGGCCTGATTTTAAAGTGCGGGATTAGCACTGCCGCCTCGCACGAATCGTCGCTCCTCTATAAATCGATTTCTTCGTGACCCCTCATCTCCATATGTCTATACGTTTTCCACGGCTCAAACGGAAATCGAGATACATCCATACGTTAAAATTAGGCTTCATCCCACTTCACTCGACCCGGGGACCGGACCGAGGGCAATTTGCGGTCATCTTCCGATGTCGCCGGGCCTCACGGATCCGTGCTAAGTAAAACCCCGTATGAGCAGTCAGGCTTTGCCAAATTTCTCTCGACAAAAAAACTCGAATTTGTGAGTATTTTTCTTCAGATTTTTCGGTAGATTCTGTTCAGAATCTGATCTGAAAAATTTGAAAATTTCAAGGAAAAAATTCACAACTTTTTTTTCAAAATTTGGACGTATTTCTGTCAAACAGAACTATGTGCATTAAGACATGAGCCCTGACACCCATAAGAATATATGCATAACAGGGCTCAAGCCATAATGCACATAGTTCCGTTTGTTAGAAATACGTCCAAATTGTGAAAAAAAAGGTGGGAATTTTTTCCTCGAAATTCTCAGATTTTTCAGATCGGATTCTGAACAGAATCTACCGAAAAATCTGAAGGAAAATATTCACAAATTCTCTAGAAAATTCGAGTTTTGCACTGGAAAAAAAAAACACATTGGATCTAGAGTCCAGACTCTTGACAAGAAAAAGTACTTTTGATTCAATCAGAATCTAGCTTAAAGCAAGAACTAAGCCTCTTAAATTGAGCGGATTTTGTTTTGATTCAAGCAAAAATCCGATTGGTTCAAGAGTATTTTTTCTTGTCAATGTTTTCAAGAGTCTGGACTCTAGGTCCAATGTGGTTTTTTTTCCAGTAAGTCGAAAGAAATGTGTCCATTTAATACTTTCTAAAAGGAAATTTGGCAACATTTGAACGCTATTACGACGTTTCTACTTAGCACGGCTTTTGGACCGTCAACTTGCCTCTCGGTATCCATCGAGAGACATTTGATTAATTTAATCATGCAATGACCCAGCCCACTCGCTCCTTTAACATAAGGGCGGAAATCGATCATGGCAAGAGTCCTAGAGAGCATGGATTTATATGTAAAACGGGGCTCACGTGGAAATCGAGATACGGCTTAACGGTGGAGGGCTGTGAGGGTCTCGGTCGTTGAATCCAAACGCTGCTGGAAGTGTTGCGATACTGATGAGGTTAGGTACTCCATGGTTGAATGAGTAAGCGTGATCCGAAGGAGAAACTACAATTTGCAGCTGTGCGTTTGGTGTGTTGTGAGTGATTCGATGGTCGCCATATTTTGTGTCAGAATGACATGCGGTATATCGCTATTGATTAGTTTCATGTTTTCAGCTACTTACTGTTTTTATCGAATTTTGAGATCTCAATTTTATTGTCACAAGACTAAAGAATACAGTTGAAAATTTGAAAAACAATTTCAACATTTCATTTGATTCTATGACAGTTGCGATATTTTTCAATATGTCTTCGACCCTAGAATGAAGATCTGAATCTAAAATTGTGCTTACTCAGCGGCGGATTGTTAAATTTGTTGAGTTACGATGTTCCGATGACAAATTAAACGCAACGTTGATAATAGCGTCTTGATACAACTATTCGTGCTCTATGGATGTGCGTGTTGCGCATTTCAATTTGAAGGCGCTTTGAGTTTCGTCACTTTCTGAGCAATATGCGCTATGCACCGAACAGAGGCATGGGCAATATATTTAAGAAAGCGGGTGCTAGTAATGGACTAAGGAGGTCGGTAATAATCTAAGTATACCAGCAGCCTTAGAAAGACCCGTTAATAAACAATTTTTATTCTCCCCCTTAGTTTTGATTAAAGACCAAGGGATTAGTAAGGGAGGCTGGTAATTTTCAAGAATCTTTCTACTACCCGTTTCAACTAATAGGGTAGCTTCATTTGTCCTTTATCTTCTTTGTCTATCGCTTTGTCTATCAATTTGTCTATCGACTTCAACAATCGGCCTGAGGCTTGAATAGTGAAACAACGCCCAAAACATCACATTTTCTCTGATTTTCCGATGAAATCAGTAAACAAGCAGTTCCAACGCCAAAGCGTTGGAGGGCGCTTCTTTAACACTGCGCATGCGAGGAACGTTTTCATACGGCCAAGCGAGAGTATTGCGGACGGACGATGTATAACAAATTGCCTACGTGAAGGTGGTCCGGCAGCAACATACCCGCCGCTAGTCTCTGGAAAACAATAGAAAATAGTAGTTGCGTACGTTGCCAGCGAGCGCGCTGCGAGCGCATCTGTTTCAATTACCTAGCATCGAATCGGGCCTCTAACTTTCTATTCTCTCTGACATAACCTTAAACCTTCAACCCAGAGCCCACCAGAGCCGCAAACAGCTGACGCTTGACGATGCTGCGCCGAGAAAATGAACCAATCACAAAATAGCACAGTAATACGTCACTAAAATGAAGAGATCACGTGACTGTTCGTGATTGTTTCGAATCAATCTGAAACTACAACCTCGAATATGAGGCATTTAAGCATAACGAAGCCTCAAAATAGTTTAACCAGGTAATACGTCCGTGCGAGATTGTTATGCTTAAAAGCAAAACATTTCACGAAAACTTTTACGAATACCAGATGCAGAAGAAAATCAAATTTTCCCGGGTGTACCAGAATGGCGTCATTACCCATAAGGCAAAACGGTATGTAGTATAGTACATGTTACATCGGGGGAGTCGAACGGCTGGAAAGGGCGCATCTGGTACCCAGAAGCGCCCAACATAAAATCTCGTACTACTCTTGCTGGCGGGCAGTCGGCCGATATTCATGGGAGAATAGCGATAAATCAGACGAACGATTGCTTCATTTTTTCTTTATCTTCTTTGTCTATAGCTTTGTCTATCACTTTGTCTGCCGATTTCAACAATCGACCTGCAGCTTCGACCACCGAGGAACCCCAAAACATCGCATTTCCTCTGATTTTCCGATGAAATCAGTAAACCCACAACCTCGTATTACTCTTGTTGGCGGGCAGTCGGCCGATATTCATGGGAGATTAGCGATAAATCAGATGAATAATTCAAGGCTTTTCTACGGCGGAACCGAGGCGCGATTCACGGGAGAGCGGATACAATTTCAATTAGAGCGGATTAGGATTCGTTTGATAGCGGAATTAAAGATGCTTCGTGGTGTCACCGAGAGGGGAGGGGGGGGGGGGGGGGCTGGCGTCTGAACTGTAAGTGACGCGGACCGCTCGGAAATCTGCAGATTTCCGCCGACCGAAACCGTTTAATATTTTCATAACCGGACGGGTTTAACCGTAATCAACATAACGGTATTTCGTGTTGTCTGATTTCCTCTCGTATTACTTTTTTTTAAAGGAAAAAGTAATCATTATGATCCTTAAAGATTCTGTAAATCGTCGTTTCTGTTTTCGACCATTTTCGTTCTCACTTTTAAAGATATTTTTGTAAAATATCCGATTTTAGAGAAAAATTATGAAAAATACTACAAACTCAGCTCATTAAGGACTCTTAGATGAAGCAATGAAATGCACCGGAAAAAAGGTGCTGATTTGACGTTCTAGATGTTAGGAAAAAAGGGCAAGAACTCACAAAACGCTGAATTAATCGCTGTAACAGTTATTTTAGCAGTAAGAAGATGTAAAACTAATTGCTTCATAGCCGGACGGGTTTAACCATTATCAACATAACTGCATTTTGTGTTGTCTGATTTCCTCTCGTATTAATTTTTTTTACGGAAAAAGTAATCATTATGATATTCTAAAAGATGCTGTAAATCGTCGTTTCTGTTTTCGAAGGACGTGCGACCTCATCTCTACTTTGTGAAATGTTTACTTGCAAAATGTTCTTTGACTATGGAAAAATATTGAGCGTTTCCGATTGAAAATTTCATTAAGTTTTCTTCTTACTACCTACACTCAAAAATCAGGAGAATTTTGGACAAAAACTTAACAGTGATGTTTTCGAGAACAATTAAATTATTTGTGTCAATTTTGCAACTTCAGGTGGCACCTTTTTGCAACCAACTTGCCGGTTTGGCACGAAACCGGGGCGTTTTAAAATTCCGGAGGAGAAACGTTTTTTCAACTGCTTATTTCTCGGTTTCTGAGTTACATTTTCGCGTTTTCAGTGCGTATTGTGCTCGACGCGTCATCTACTTTCAGAAAATTGTATTCGCGAATGAAAATTCGTCCATGGCTAAGTAACTCATAGTTACTACTTACGTAAACTATGTACTTTTAAAGCATTTACGTGCTTACGCAACTTACGTAAAGCACGCATCAGACCTAGTTTTTATATTAAATTCACTCATTTTCGTTGAAGAATGCTCATGTATGTACGGTCGTGGCCATTTTGATTCCATATTGAAATTTAAATATTGACACATTCGTTTTCCTAGCGTTTTCTGTGTTATAATGTAGGCTGCCCCAGAGCTTCATATTTAAACTTGTCCGTACTCTTCCCGCACAGGTACTCTGCTTTGCTAAGAAAAAAAAACCGTGCGAGCATTTGAGAGCTGCCAAATTTCCTTCCATAAAATGTATAATTTTGCAAAAAGTTATGCATATTTTTCATTCAAATGTCCTGATGTTTTAGATTAAATCGTGAACAAATCTGCCTGAAATATTGAAGGAACACTGGAAAAAAACACATTGGATCTAGAGTCCAGACTCTTAAAAACATCGACAAGAAAAAGTACTCTCGATTCAATCAGATTTAAGCTTAAATCAAGAACCAAGCCTCTTAATTTGAGCGAATTTCCTTTTGATTTAAGCTTAAATCAAGAACCAAGCCTCTTAATTTGAGCGAATTTCCTTTTGATTTAAGCTTAAATCTGATTGAATCAAGAGTCCATTTTCTTGTCAATGTTTTCAAGAGTCCGGACTCTAGATCCAATGTGTTTTTTTTCCGGTGAATATTATTCAAAAATTCTCTCCTATTTATCTATACTATAAGCTCCGAGACCTCCTAATTTTGCGAAACTGGTAACGCTTAGTTCCAGCGTTCTACCGGGCCGATTTTCATGATTTTTGCGGCTATCGACGGGCAATTGTCTCTAGATAAGCCAACTCTTTTCAGATTTTCAAAATATGGCCCAGGTTTTTTTATATTACGTGGTAAAGTTGCGAATTCTCCCATTTAAACAATGTAAATTTATACGTTTTGTCATAGTTCGTTTGAGCGTTCTACCGGGCCGATTTCCATGATTTTTGCGTAAATCGAGAGGTAATAGGCCCTAGATGAGCCCGCTCTAATCAGATTTTGGAAAGAGGGCCCAGGTTTTTTTAAAATCACGTTATAAAAGTGAGTGAGTTTACAGATTGCTCCAGTACTGCTAGATTCTTCCTCAGGACGGCAGTACTCTAGATGAGACCTCAGCGGACAATGTGCGGTCATGATAAAAGTTGCGGTGGGTGCCCTAGCGGTGGACGATGCGGGGGCGGAGGTGGGGGGTGGTTGCGGTCACTGGATTATACCCAGACTGGAGTGAAGACTGGTTCATCCTACGTGGGGGTCGGAGGGGGGGGGGGGGNGGGTGAATCTGAGCCCTGAGTAATCTACATACTAATTAGATAACTATGGAAAATAATCACTTGTGTCAGGCAGGCGGCAAAAGCCATTGGGGCGTGCAAAGCGGGCGCCGATTGTGGTTTGATGCTCGCCCGGCTCGGACTTGCATGCGAATAAAATGGAGAGAATGGAGTTTCATAGCGGGGCCCTGTTGACGGATCTGGCCTGCAATGGGGAATTTGCAGGTGTATGAAATTGAAATAAAATGTAGGAGAATGTTTACCAGAACACGCATTTAGGAATAATGAATTGTTTATTTTCATGATGCTACTTTCTTGTATGCATTCAGATGCCACCTTCAGCAAGAACAATTATTTACGATCACTTAGATGGCATCTAGTGATGCCGAAATGCATCCAAGAAAGTAACATGAAAATAAACAATTCATCATTCATAAATGCATGTTCTGGTAAACGTTTTCCTATACATTATTTTTAAGTGTAATAACAATTCGCGAAATGCGATTCGCCAGTTGTCTGAAATTTTGTAAATGTGTTTAAAATGAAACTACAAGGAGAACTGAGCACGAGGAAATCCTTCATTTCCTAGTTCGATAATCATTCGAGGACACATGAAAGAATAACCTTATCTGCTGAAATACACGAGTTTCACATGGAGTGAACCACACGATGTCTCAAGGCGACACATTTTTTCGCTTTTAAATATATTTTTCTACAATATCCGATTTCAGAAAAAAATTATGAAAAATACTGCAAACTCTGTTCTGTAAAAACTGTTTCGTGCAGCGATAAAATTTGCCTCGAAATATGTGATTCTGATTCAACATTCGTCTGGATGTGAAAATGTGTGCAAGAACTCACTAAACGCTGAATCAATCGACGAAGGAGTTATATTTTAAAACTAACTGCTGTGGACTTTAATTCAGCGTTTTGTGAGTTCTTGCACACTTTACGTTCCCGTACCATATTCTTCGGTTTCTAAATTTTTGGAAAAATGTTTTGTTTACGAATCTGATCAGAGTTTCGCACAAATCGCTCAGTGGCCGAAAAACCCAATTTGCCTTCAATTTAAGTGCAAGCAACACGCGCAACCGCAGACCACGAATAGCTGCATCAAGATTTTTATCATTCAAGTTAAAAGTTTAAGATTATAAAGTTAAAACAATTGTTTTCACTAAATAGTTATGCTTAAAGACTCTCAGTTGTTGCGACTCGTTTGCTTAGAGCTATCCAATCCAATGTTGGTTTTTTCTCCAAAAAATAACAATGGGCTTCTAGACAAGGTATGAATTAAAGCACAACGTTACATGTTCTTTGTACGAAATATCACAAGAGAAACAAATCACACAACGGCAAGGCTGGGATTCGACTACTTCACAACATATACAAATTTTCAATTACTATCGGTTACAGAGCAAAAATACAAAGGACGTCATATCGTCGTCCCTTTGACGTAAGGGCGTATCTCAATTTCCTCGTGAGCAATGTTCTCCGTATAAGCCTATGCATTCCAAAGCTCATGTGCAAATTGAGATACGCCCTTGCGTCAGAGGAGCGACGATATGTATGATCTAACTTTCACTTGATCTATGATAAAAAGAATTGTAAATATCTCGTTCACGAGTTGATTTCAAAACTCCGCGTTGTACGAATCGTTTTCTACGTAAAATTTTGAAGAGAAGACATGTGACGTTATCCTCTTCTTCAGACCTTGTCTAGTGGCCCATTATATTAAAAACATAGGAGCAAAAACGGGAAACAAGGCTAAAAATTACACGTAAAATTTCGAGGCATTTTGGCCCCAAACCGAGCCATTTTCAATGGCTGAGTCGAATGGTTCAGTTTCGGGCCAAAACGTCTCGGATTTTTACGTGTAATTTTTAGCCTTGTTTCCCGTTTTTCTCCTATATTTTTTATATCAACATTGTCAAGGGCTGCTGCTTCAGAGATTTTTGCCTATGTGGCCCATTTGTGAGAGAGATTTTTTGTCATGGGAACGGAGTTCCCCATGATATTAGAATCGTTCCGTTGCTTTCGCAATGGGATTCCCTATACCTCTGCGACCTTGAGCGTTTCGCCCAGTCTCCGATTTTTGGTTGATTTTCCGATGTATCAAAAACCGTTGTATTTTTTAGCCAATCATGTCTCTACGTCAAGTTGTGTTGATTGCTAAAATTCGCTTTCAGCGAGTTTTTTTCCACTTTGAGATGTCGTGTCTGACTGGTAAATCTGCGCAGAACCACGAAGTTCCGTTTTTAGGCAAATTCTTTTTTTTGGGAGGTTCTGATTGGTTATTTTTCGCCATCAGTTTTCTGTTCGTTGGTGCAAAAGATCGCCTACCTCGGTGTTCTTGAGAAGCCGCCATTATCCCACCTCAAATTTGAAAAATAGAAGTAAAGAAATAATAACTATCGTACAAGGTGGAAAATTGTTCTGGAGGACTCGTTACGGACAAAGAAGTCAAAATCAGAGCTTGATTGATTGATTTAATTCATGGATACGCAAATATTGCCTTAGCTCAACTGCCGCGATCGGAATGCACGCTGGTATGAACCTCGAGACACATTAAAACAGTGCGAACCATGGCTCATATCCCAAAAGCAACGTTCAAAGCGTCAAGGTCTCTGGTGATAAGTCCCGCCCATTGCCCGAGTCTTTTAAATGCTATTTTTACTCCCCGTCACGCGGGTCCGTCATAGCCTAGTTGACTAAACCGCCTCGTATTCGTGAATAGATGCGGGCACCCGGCGATCGTGAGTTCGATACCCACCGATGGGAACTACTTTTTAATGGTTGTATTGAATGTTTTAGACTAATCATCAAAAAATAATTAATAGTAGATGGTAAATGTACGAACATTTTCTCGTGAGTTAATATGTTAAACAAAAATACTGGAATATACCTCCTTCATATAATCAGCCACATGTCCCCCAAATTAATGACGTTATTTTCCTTTTTCAATAAAGTTAATTTGCATTCAACGTTCATAAGTTAAGCAAAAAGTACCTATTGATACAAATAGAAAGACATGAAAATAGTATGTCTGACATTTCAGTTGTTTTTTTTTATTTATTTATTTTTTGTTTTTTTGTTTTTTCAATAAAACAAATTGACTGGGACTAGAATCATCGTATCTCTGAAGACAAAAGCTAAGTTTTTTGATACAGAAATACTAATATATTCATCCTTTATATAATCAGGGAGATGTTGACCCAAATATTGATGTATATTTTCTCTGTTCGCCCAAATTAATGATGGTATTTTCTTTTTTCAATAAAATTAATTTACATTCCACGTTCTTAAAGCAATATTTTCTCCAAAATTCAGCAAAAAATAACAATTTATACCTACGCAAAAAGTAAATAAATAAATAAAGCAATGACATGAAAGTAGTATAGGTAGTACACATCTAACATTTCGGTTACATCTATTTGAATGAAAAAAATGGCAACTTAGGAAGCACATAGGTCACTTATCGACGGTGAAACTACCAAACCACGTATCTCGGTTTGCGACGTCGCAGACTTCCTGTCATACTTTATTTTTTAAATGAAAAGCTACTTAACGTCCAGTCTTGAAAATTTCCGTGATTTTTCCTCTTCGTGCGGAGAAAATTCTGTGAAAATTTCAAGGAATGATATTGATTTGGTCTACTTCAAAAAAATAAAATGTGAGCGGAGATTTTTAAACACCGCAAACGAGATACGTGGTTTGGTAGTTTCACCGTCGTTATGATGCGTATTCGGGCATATGCGTAGAGTAAAAATATCATACTTTACGCCGAAAAAACGAAACTGAAAGTTAAATGCGTTAACTTCCAAAAACCATACATAATCCAACGAAAATAAATAATTGGTAAATAACAGCTTTCTTGTATGCAAAGAAAAAAAATTAAAAATGTTAAAAAAGAGATGTCGACACAAAATTACATAGCCCCTTCAATTCTGAAGTTACTACAAACGAACTGTACCTTAAAATTTTCATATCCCAGAAGCAAAAGTTCCCATGACGAATATTGCTATCGCTAGCGATTGCAAAAACCAACTTGTTCAACATTCAAATGCTTATCTTAGATTTTCGCCATTGAGACAGCAAGGACTTCGAAAGCCACTAAAAATGTTGCTTTGATTTTGAGAAAGTCAATATGAGCATTCCGGCAACAACGCAGCCGTGATTTGTCCCGCCGTTGGCCGGGCAGACGCCTTGGATGGCCCCGAAATCAAACACGCAAAAGCACTAAGTATCATGACGTGGCGATGCCCCTCGTATTTTGCGGTAATTGAATCATCCATCCGAAGCTCCGATCGTCCGGAGCCGGTGCGTGAATAATTTCGAGGAGCTCACCCGGGCCCGGGCCCCGAGCGACCCAAGCTCCCGATCCCAGTCCTTTATCGTCACGAAATCTGCCAGAAGAATATAGGGGTCCACAAACATTTCCCGGAATTAAACGCTCTGGCTCGGCGTTGCAATTGCACTCTTGAATATTCCTGGTTTTCCCTTCCGTACTTACGTGGGAGGTAGTACAGAAAAAAGGATCGTATTGACGGCTAAAATGCAATACCACGGATTGCCTGAGTCACACCATCAAAGCGTTCCATCAAAATGTCAAAGTCAGCGCTCTGCGAAAATTCAGGAGAATCTCAAAAGTTCCGAAATTTGTGACTAGATCCGGGAAATGGGAGCACTGCTCTGCCGTGCTAAGGAAGAACGCCGTATGAGCCTTTAGGCGTTGCCAAGTTTCCTTCGATAAAAACTGAATTTACTGGGAAAATTGTGGATATTCTCTTCCAAAATTTTCGGACAATTCTTAACGAAATTTGCTCTAAAATGACTGATAATTTCGAGGAAAAATATGCATAAATGTTGTCAAAAATACACGTTTTATCGGGGGAAATTTGGCAACTCTCGAATGTTCATACGGCGTTCTTCCTCAGCACGGCAGTGAAGGTCACCTAGGGCGCGTTCGATAGACTAGAGAGCGAAGTGCGAGCTCTTCAATAACTAATGCACCGAGCGAGCCTGCTATTAAGAATTCACAAGGAACATAAGATAAATGCTAAAAACCGACGTTCGTTCTCATTAAACTCCATTAGGGCGATTTCGCCGGGCCGAGAAGCGCTTCAACGCGACCGCCGTAGAGATTCCGAGAGCCTCTGAAATAATAAAAGCCCCCGGCTTCGGTCGCGGCCTCGGACGGGGCCGCGGAAAAATGGAGGCAAATAAAGAGCGAGTCCCTTCGAGGATTTTATTCGCTCTCGAAAACAATCAACGTCGAGAGAAGTGACGTCAGCGCTGACAAGGCCCCGGTCGCTCCGCTGCCGCGCTAAGGAAAAACGCCGTATGAACCTTCAGGCGTTGCCAAATCTCCTTCGATAAAGCACGAATTTCCTGATTAAAATATGAATTTTTATTCCTTCCGATTTTGCAGATAATTTTGTTCGCGATTTCACCTGAAGTCCCTGAAAATTTCAAGGAAAAATATTCACACTGAAAAAAAATATCGGTGTATTTACTAAGAAAAGGGTAAAATTACCAAGAATTCAGGGTTCTATTTGATCCCAGTTTTTTCTTGGGAAAATTACCATTTATGGAATTGGTAATTTTACCGAGAAATCTCGGTAAAAGTATTGAACTTTCTCGGGAATTTTACTGGACCTTGATAAAAACGCGAATATTTTTTATCGACTGTGGTAGAATTACCGAGATAAAATGGCAAAGTTACCGGGAATTGATTACCAATAAAATTGGTATTCTTACCTGTAAAAAAACAGTAAAAATACCGGTTTTTAGGTAAGCTTACCAGTCAGTCTTGGTAAAATTACCAATAATTGGTAAAAAAAAGTGAGATGGTAGAGGTACCAACGGACCTTGGTAAAAACGCCGATAATTTTTTTTCAGTGTAAAGCCCCTGTAAATTTCAAGGAATAATATTCCTAACTTTCCTCAGAATTAAACATTTTATCGAAGGAAATTTGGCAACTCTCGGATGTTCATACGGCGTTCTTCCTTACCACGGCAGTACTATAGCCTCCGCCGCTCCCGCCTTCGCACGGTGGACCGAACTCCGGGTAATGGGCTCTTATGCACGAGGGCTGTGCTCGACTCCTGTATACTCAAGGAATTTTGAAGTTCAGGTGCGTCATTCCGGGCGGAGGCAAATATAACTAAATGTGATTCTAAGTGATCTAGGGTCAAGGGTGATACGGAGGTATGCTCTTTCCGACCCTTTCGGCCAGGATCTAAGAGTAAAGACAATACGAATCCATTCCTGATTGGTTTCCGTATTTTGGGCCTCCACAGTAGCACAAACGAGAGTAAAGATTGTATTTTCATCAATTGTAACATTTATAAACTGGAATGGACCAGGGCATCTGGGGCACGGCAAGGAACAAACGCAATGAAAGAGAGAACGGAGACAAGCTTCCGGGAATGAGTTGATCGAATACTACGAAAAACGGTCAATTTTTGTAATCTTTATTCCATTTTGTGACATCCACGAGCAGCGTTGTTCTAACTCTCTCTCTAGGTATACCCTTTCCGACCATTTCGGCTACTCGGCTTTCGGCTCCAGCCGCTAGAGTTTTGGCGCGAAATTCGAATTGCAATAACTTTGTAGTCTTGCCCAAAAGCAAATATGACCGCCTACTGAGAATTAAAACGAACAAATTCAGTGCAAGCAAATTTTTTGAGGGTGAAAATCCTTTTGCTTTTAGTGAGGTGGCTGTCTGTTCATTTTTTTTGACAGCATACAGTCATATTTGGTTTCTGCGAAGACTGCAAAGTTTTTGAAATTCAATTCTCATCGTGCCTTTCCCACCTTGTGTTCCCTGTGTTGTTTCTGCGCTGTCCAAACTGAAAAATAACTTGCCATAGTTGGGCCAAAATGTCAAGATGAAGGTTGCTATAAACCACAATAACGTTTGGTGTGCGATTAAACTCAAATAGATCATTGTTTTGTACACGTGGGGGAGGTTTGAATGCATGCATCGATAAACATTATTATCTTGGTCAGAAGTTGATTTCAATATTTCTCTTTGCGCGAATTGTGTTCTACGTAAAATTTCGGTTCTCAAACAAAATTTGGTTATGGACCATTATACGGAAAACACGATTCGCGTAACGAAAATGACTATAATGCAACTCCTAACTTAGATAATTACATTTTCAGAAAAATAAGCTGAGCATTTCTTTAACGAGACGAAGAAACTATTTTAAATTTACAATTTACTTAATCACACGATACAAGTTGTGTAGGGTTTAAAATCGCCTTATTTTTTCATGTAGGAAAAAGCACTTCTACTGAGCAGCTGTGGATATTTACCCTGGATTTACTAAAGTTTCGATATCGTGTCATCGCTCCATTTTAGTGCAAAATGAATTTGAGGTATCCTCTCTTACTTAAATCCCTCCACAGATAACCTCCCTCCCTCAGCTCGCCTCTAACCCTTCCTCCAAACCTTTCATCGCAGCTTCCACTTATGGCTCCTGCATAATTCAACGCGTGCTTTCATCAGAACCACACTATAATCTTTCACCATAATTTCCTCTCTCGGATCCTGAAACTACTTTGAGACAATTAGACCCGGGACGTTCTTCTTCTTTATCGAATTTTATGCATGAACATAAAAGTTAAAACAGTTCGTTGAAAGATAATATTATAAATCAATCAAGAATCTAAGATAAATAGTAAAACTAACGTGTGTATTTTTAATTCTACTTCATTTGCAGTTGACTTCCAGTGAAATCAAATAAAATTCTTTTGAGCTCATTTTGTCATCGATTCTTAACCCTTGGATGCCCAGATTGGATAATTTAATGAGAGGTTTCTGCCTAAATACACGTGCCTCGCGTTTTGTATAGGGCCGGTACATATGAGTTTTAGATTGTAGATATACAAATACACCCTGAAAAAGAATCAAAAATCAAATTGAAAAAAAAGCGAGTGCCAATACAGTCGAAAATGGTCAAGACGTAATTCTGCCTCGTTTTGTAACTTTTCTTTCGAATCCGAACGACACTTCATTGGCAGCAAAGAGCGGAGCATTGCGAGTTCATGTCTCGCGCCATAGCGCCTTCAACTTTGCAGACGCAACAATGACATCCATCAAGTACGAATAGTTGTATCTCTGAGCCGTCATCAGTGCGCTACCTTTTCCTTGCTCTAACATCGTGTTGTGTTTGTTTCGTTTGCGTCATTTGTAGCGGTGCTTCCTGGGCCACGTGTATAGCATAGCCGAAGATAGGAGCGAATCACTCGGGCCTCGTTTTGTCATGGGAACGGAGTTCCCCATGATATTACAATCGTTCCGTTGCTATCGCTATGGGATTCCCTATGCCTCTGCGACCTTGAGCGTTCCGCCCAGTCTTCGATTTTTGGTTGATTTTCCGATGTATCAAAAACCGTTGTATTTTTTAGCCAATCATGTCTCTACGTCAAGTTGTGTTGATTTCTAAAATTCGCTTTCAGCGAGTTTTTTTCCACCTTGAGATGTCGTGTCTGACTAGTAAATCTGCGCAGAACCACGAAGTTCCGATTTTGGGCAAATTCTTTTTTTTTTTTTGGGGAGGTTCTGATTGGTTATTTTTTGTCATCAGTTTTCTGTTCGTTGGTGCAAAAGATCGCCTACCTCGTTGCTCTTGAGAAGCCGCCATTATCCCACCTCAAATTTTAAACATAGATGTAAAGAAATAATAACCATCGTACAAGGTGAAAAATTGCTCTGGAGGACCCGTTACGGATATATGAGCCAAAATCAGAACTCGATTGATGGATTTAATCCATGAATACAGAAATATTGCCTCAGCTTACTGCCGCGATCGCAAATGCATACTGAAATGAACCTTGTGACACATGACAGCATATGTAAACAATGTCTCACAGAGTAATGCGGTTGATCCGTTGTCTGTTATCACGCCAGTGGCCGAACCGTTGAAATCTCAAGGACGTCTTTTGTGAAGCCCCGCTCAGCGTTCGAGATCCCTTAACTGTTCTCTTTTTCTCCTCTTACAACCGAGCGGCAAGATAGCTCAATCATCTACACCACCGTTCTGACTCTGGGAGAGTGTCACTTTTCGTGGGAGCGGGGGTTCGAATCTCGTAGGGGACAGCTAATTTTTACTGGTTGTATTGAATGTTTTAGACCAATAATCTAACAATAATTAATACTTGGCAACTTAGGAAGCACATAGGTCCCTTATGATGCGTATTCGGGCATATGTGTAGAGTAAAAATATCATACGTAGGGTGTCCCAAAAGTACCGGGACTGGTTCTGTAACTTCAAAAGTAAGATAGATGCAGACATGATTTTGGTCTCATCTTAAAGATCAACTCAATACCTATCGATTAAAACCAAGATCAGCTCAATCGGATAAAAACTGACCGAGTTATGACAATTTGAAATTAGTGAGGAAAGTTTACCCCTACGGTTTTTAGGAAGATTTTTCGCTTACCAGGATTCAAAAAGTTAATATTCGTATCCACTTTCCTCCGAATCTTCCATAACTTCCTTTTGCTTTTCAAAGTACCGTCCATCAAACCGGATGCACTTTTTCATGCGCTCTTGCCACTTATCCAACATTGTTTTCCTGAATTCTTCCTCTGGGATGGAGTTGAAGAAGTTTTGAATTGCATTCTGGATTTCGGTCTTCGATACGAATCTTCGTCCGCGAAACTCCTTTTTAAGCGTGAGAAACATCCCAAAATCACATGGAGCCAAGTCAGCGCTATTAGGGGGATGAGGGATTGTTTCAACTCCATTTTTACTCATAAATTCACGTGTTAAGCTCGATGTGTGAGGCCGCGCATTGTCTTGATGGAGTATCCACGAAGCTTTCAAGTCCGACCGTTTCCGGGAAATGTGCATTCTCAACTACTTTAGTACTTTGCAATAATACGCACTGTCAACTGTTGTGTTTGACGGTACAAAATGTTGATAAATGACACCTCGAAAATAAAAAAACACAATAAGCATCACTTTATCGGCCGACTTTTCGATTTACGGCGATGAAGAATCTTCCTTAAAAACCGTAGGCGTAAACTTTCCTCGCTGATTTCAAATTGCCATAACTCGGTCAATTTTTATCCGATTGAGCTGATCTTGGTTTTAATCGATAGGTATTGAGTTGATCTTTAAAATGAAATCAGTATCATGTCTGTATCTATCTTACTTTCGAAGTTACAGAACAAGTCCCGGTGCTTTTGGGACACCTTACGTATACTTTACGCCGAAAAAGCGAACCTGAAACTTAAATGCGTTAACTTCCGAAAACCGTATATAATCCAACGAAAATAAATAATTGGTACATAACAGCTTTCTTGTATGCAAAGAAAATAATTAAAAATGTTAAAAAAGAGATGTCAACACAAAATTACATAGCCCCTTCAATTCAGAAGATACTACAAACGAACTGTATCTTAACATTTTTATATCCCAGAAGCTAACGTTCCCATGACGAATATTGCTATCGCTAGCAATTGCAAAATCCAACTTGTTTTAACATTTCTCCCAAATCGTGAGTGAGATATCTAAGTGATACCTTATTGGCAGCATAGAGCAAAGCATGTCTACTATGCTCGAATTCAAGATTAAGATTAGGGTTTCCCCTCTAGGTCCACAAACTTTGCCTTATAAAAATGCTCCTATACATTGGGGTATCCTGCCAGGCTAAGGATATGAGCCGTATGAGCATTCGAAAGTTGCCAGATTTCTCATTTAAAAAACTCATTATGGAGAAAACTGACGAGTATCTTTCCTTGAAATTTTCAGATACTTTAAGTTCAGCTCCACAAACTTCGCCTTATTAAAATGCTCCTACATTGGGGTATCCTGCCAGGCTAAGGATATGAGCCGTATGCGCATTCGAAAATTGCCAGATTTCTCATTCAAAAAACTCATTTTGGAGGAAACTGACGAGTATCTTTCCTTGAAATTTTCAGATTCTTAATGTTAAGAAAGGAAACGGGGGAAAAAAAATCAGCCAAGGTAATGATTCAACATATCCGGGAAGATGATTACATCATATAAATTTTAGTTCAAATTGCATATGGAACTCCGTGAAAAATTAGGAGAAAAATATCCACCAATTTTTCAGAAAACACCTATTTTATCGAGGGAAATTGAAGCGCTGGAAGCGGAAAAGAACATTTCTTGATTGCGGTGTCCCAGAATGTCCGCTGAAATTTCTTCCATCGTAATTGAAGCAAATGAATGGAATTCGTTGAAACCTTTGCTGGATTTTCTTCATGATATTACCATGCTGAAAACGAAAAAGGATGTGTCCAGTGGCGTGGCGTGCTTTGCGATAAATCGATCTATATGTCATTTAAACCTATGGAAAAGGATCGATAAACAGGGTGTTCGCAGCGAACACCTTCATAATCGATTCTTTACCATAGGTTTAAATGGCATAACAATCGATACATCGCAATTCACGCCACGCCACTGGATGTGTCCCACTGTCCCATTAAGGAAGGTATTTTGGCCCTAACTTTGGTCGAAAATTGAAACAGCTTAGAATAATGTCATGTATGGTCAAATCGACTCTTAATCATCTACCCCGTGAGAACTTGTCCTTATATGAGGCGTTTTTAAAAGGCTTTTGTCTGATTTACCAGCGCAAAATAGTGAAGTTTTGCAGTTTTCTCGAATAATTGCTCATTTTCGGTCCTGAATTAGATTGTTCATGTACGAGCACAAACGACTACCACTTTCATATTCGAATATGTTAATATTTGGTACACCCATTACAACATATTTAAAGGAGAAAGAGGTAGTCGCTTATGCTCGTACATAAACAATCTAATTAAGGACCGAAAATGAGCAATTATTCGAGAAAACTGCAAAATTTCGCTATTTTGCGCTAGGTAAATCAGGCAAAAACCTTTCAAAAACACCTCAAGTAAGGACAAGTTCTCACGAGATAGATGATTAAGAGTCGATTTGACCATACTTACATGACATTATTCTAAGCTATTTCAATTTTCGACCAAAGTTAGGGCCAAAATACCCTTCTTAATGGGGCATATCCTTTCAGAAAATTCATCCAATAGTTTTCTCTCTAAAATAAAAATTAGCACCGGAGATTGCGCAGCTGAGCTATGCCTTTTCTGCACCCAACGCCTCAATTTTGTGGAGGCTCATACGCTGTTCTTCCTTAGCACGGCAGTAAAGGAAACGACTATGAAGACGGTCCAAAGTCACAGAGAAGTTCAGTAGCCTCCGTCAACATTGAATGGTTTTGGATTGAAGGAGGCCGGGCTCTCACTGGTGCGTTGAAGGGGAAGATGAAAGGAGGAGGGGGAGATGAGAACGAATGAACTGCAGTTAATTACGGGGAGGATCTTTCAAACACGATGAATCCAGTTAAACAGAGCGGAAGCCTCTTCACAATGAACCGGAACCAAGCATGGGTCATGTTCCCTCTGCTCGTCAACCGTCACACAGTCGCCAGTTGGAGGACGAAATCCTAATCGAATTTCATTTAATTGTCGAATCCTGTGGGCTGATTATTAAAAGTGATAGATGAAGCGATAGACATAAAAAGCAGAGGGAAAATGTGGCAATCCAACACTGAAAAAAAAAAGTAGCTTGGATCAAGCATGATGATTCTTGAATTTGCCGCAAAGAATTTTTTTTATCTTCCTTTAAGCTGACTTTTTCTTGATACAAGAAAAATAATGCTCGGGTTAAGCAAAAAAGTAGCTTATATTAACCAGCAAAATTCTTGATTTAAGAAGAAATACTACTTGGCGGCAAATTTAAGATTTATTTTTTTTTAGTGAATCGGTTGAAGCGGATGGTTACAATGGACAAAGAAGGTAAATACTACCGTTCTAAGGAAGAACGCAGTATGAGCTATTAAGTGTTGCCAAATATCCTTCGAAAAGCAACGAATTTTTATGAAAATTTGTGAATATTTTTCCTCCAATATTTCATAGAATTTTGTTCGAAATTTAATCTCCAAAGTCTGTAAATTTGGAGAAGAAATATTCATAACTTTTTTCAAAAATTGATATTTTCTAAGAGGAAATTTTGCATCTATTCGAATACTAATACAGCGTTTTCGTTAAAAAATACCGTTAAATGGTGTTAATGTTTCGTTTAATGGTTTTATAAAATACTGACTAACAGCAACCGACAAACGATTCTACAGGATGTCCATCATTTCCCGCTTAATTTATAAAAACCAACCGTTTCAACCAACAAGATCGGCCCATACTCCCTACGTCTTCTTTGTATGCAGCTTTGTCTATAAATTTCAAGAATCAGCGCGCTGGTAAAAACATTTCTTAATGCGTCCATCATATTTTACGTTTATAAGTCAATAAGGGAACATGTATTGTGGGGCTGAATGCTGCTAACAGGCCGAACTCAACGCAACGTCATTAATAGCGCCTTCATACAACTATTCGAGCTCCATGGATGTGTGTGTTGCAAACATTCAAATTGAAGGCGTTTTGAGTTTCCTAATTTTCTAAAGCTACGGAACCTTAGGCGCGTCTGGACGCGGCGTCCTGGACGCCGGCGGAAAATGCTGCTACCGAGTGGAGGGCGAGAAGACGCTCACATTTTGGAGCACGGCACCTTAGGAGCGGAATCCGTGGATTTTTTCCGCTCCGTCCGCCGTCAATTTCTCGAATTTTCGTTGATCGGACTGTATGCTCTGGGCCGCGAAAATGGCTGTACGCGCTTTTTTTTAGGAGGGTGTGGATTCGATCGACAAAAATCGACCGAAAAATAAAAACGTGAATCGATCGACACCAATCGATGGACAAATTACTAAAAAACGGGTGTCGATTCGATCGACAAAAAATAAGGATCGATAGACGAGAAATGATTGACAATTAAAAGGAAAACGGGTATCTAGTCAATCGACATGAATCGATCGAAAAACCAAAACGTGAACCAATCGACGTAATTCGATCGATTCACAACTTGGTCGATCGATTCACGGGTTTGTCGATCGATTCACGGGTTTGTCGATCAACTCACAGGTTTGTCGATCGACTCATAGGTTTGTCGATCGATTCGCAGGTTTGTCGATCGACTCATAGGTTTGTCGATCGATTCACAGGTTTGTCGATAGACTCACAGGTTTGTCGATCTATCCACGGCTTTTGTCGATTGATTCACGGGTGGGTCGGTCGATCCACGGCTCTTGTCGATCGATTCACGGAATTTTTGATCGATTCGCGGCTTTTGTCGATCAATTCACGGCCTTTGTGATCGATTCGTGCGTTTGTCGAACTAAACACATTCAAAAATCGGTAGGAAAGGCAGCGGACTGAGCGGAATTTCTCGGCTCCGATCTGTTCGCGACAGATCGGAGCGTCCTCGATCGGCGTTCTCCGCAGCGTCTCTTCGCCGCTAAGGTGCCGTCCCCGCGCAAAAATCATTAGACAGATTTATCGGCGTCTGGACGCCGCGTCTAGGACGTCGCGTCCAGACGCGCCTAAGGTTCCGTACCTTAAGCAATCCGTGCGAGTCACGAACAAGAAAGTTTCCCAACAAGTAAGAAAAGGAAGAATAAGGTGGAAGCGCGTAGAATGACTGGAAATATTGCACATCATGTACGGATATATTTTTCTGATTTTTGCTTTTAATCCAAAGGTAAGTTTGTAAGCTTTTCAGTCAGAAATCCAATACATTTTCAGATAAAAATACGAATTATAGATAGAAATTTTGCAACGTCGGAATATAGTTACGAGCTTTTGTTCGTTTGAAAAACTATGATACGTGACCGTAATGTTCACTTAGCCCTCTTGACATTCCTGATTAATCATTGCAATAAAAATGTGAAAGCAAGGAAATGTAACAGAGTGAAAATTCATTGTGCGGGCAGCTGAACGTCGAAGCGGATATGCTTGAAACAAAACCTCGGTTGTTGCTTCATTATGATTCACGCGTGTATCATGAACTTGCAACAATAATATGAGGGGATAGAATCCCCCGACACACGGGTATTTCCTCACAAACACACTCACTCATTCATGAAGATCATGATGTTGATTCTTCGGAGGCACGCTCATTTCCCGCGGGAAACTCGGTGTTTTGGGAAATTATCCGAGAGCACTTTCAACCTTTTCCTCCTCATGTTAAGATCGAGCTCATGCTTCATTTTTAATAATTTTAGTTACAAATCGATGATGAGAGTTCGATAACAAGTCAACATGAAAACTTGTGGAGAATGCGCAGTTTTATAGCACTGCAGATTAATCTAAAACATTCAGAGTTCGACTTGGACCGCGTTAAACAGAAAGGAACCAGGCCACATTAGCTATTACCAAATTTAATTGGGGAGTTTAATTTTAAACGTGAAAACGGCTAAGCGGATTTTTGTGAACATTTCAGTGAATTCTCTCCATATTTTGAGGCAAATTACTTAAAATTTTCAAAGGAATCCGCACACACGTCCCCTCGTAAAAAATTAAATTGGCAACAGCTGACGTGGCTTGGTTCCTTTCTGTCAAACGCGGTGCACTTAACAGTCGATCGATCAACCAACATTTTTGGATTTAAGACTTTTTTGCACAAATCCTTGGGTTTTGCAGCACGATGTTATGCGTCGGATATTGATAGAACTTGATTGGATTAACTTGTAAGTAAGAAACTTTGAATGTTCGTCCTAAGTGAATATCACAAAATGGGAGAGAGGATTTTTTTTATTTTTTAGAAAGGTCCATTTCCTTCCTGTATTTTGTTTTTATGATAAGTTGCATAATAACAGAATGATGAATAGCATGAACTCAACATTGTTTCACGGACATTTGAGGACGAAAAATGTCCAAATATGTCGAACCAAACTGGGAAAACGGTTTACAAAACGAGAAGCTCGGAAATCAATCCGGAATGCGATATTAACAAACATTTTTAATGCAAATCAAATGGAAATTAGATTAAACAAATGATGTCATTTAATTTTTTGTTATTTTAATATAAATCGGGCCACGTTTAGCAGAAAGGACCCAAGCCACATCAGCTTTTGCCAAGTTTACTCGGCCATTCTAATTTTTACAAGAGAACGTTAGTGCAGATTCCTTGGCAAAAAAGGAATTTGCCTCGTATTTTACAAAAAAGTCACAGAAATATGCACAAAAATCCGCACAATCGTCTTCATGCAAAAAATTAAATTGCCCAATTAAATTTAGCAATGGCTGATGTGCATTGGTTCCTTTCTGCTTAAAGCGGCCCAATTTCAAACACCTTTATCTTGTTTAGGAATTCGTGTCTTAATATTTGCCTAGTCTAGTCTAATGTGGCATAATCAAATCGGAAAATAGCCGGATGTAAATGTAATTTCACGCCCTTGGTTGCCATAAAAGTGAGCTATTTCTTCTTACAATGTATTTTGACCGTGAGGTGAGGAGAGGTATTCGGTGAGATCTCAAAATCTATCTTTTGACTCACCTCAATAAAAATCGCTTTACTGAGAAGTCTCCTCCTTGAACCAAGATCCCTCTCCTTACGGACGATCCAACGCACGGAGTCTCTAAACGGATATCTCACGAGTTCCGCTACTCAACCCATCACCTATTCCTACCCCTCATTTCATAATCAAAGGCCGAAAGCGACTGCACTCCTTTCAATCATCATTTTGTCGCGAATTCAAAACAGGACGAGCGCCCGTGTTTAGATTAGCGAGGGCGCGCCCAAACAACCTAACGAAATTAGCGTAAAGCGGTGATAAAACCGCTCGGCCCGACTAGTGCTCTCCTATGTCACTCCATACTTCGTTACTCCTCTGACGTAAGAACGTAAATGTTATTCGCATTGAGCCTTATTGCCTATACACCTCCATGTATCCTAGGGCTCAAGTTTAATTGGAGATACGTCAGAGGTGCGGGACTTACAGAGCGCTGGAAATTTGAGCCGGCGGCGGTAGCATGCTGCCGCTTTGAAGAAAAACGCCGTATGGGCCTTCATACGTTGCCAAATTTCCTTTGATAATTAATTAAATACCGGGAAAATTTGTAAATGTTCTTTTTCCAATTTTCTAAAGAATTTCGTTCGAATTTGATTTAAAACTTCTAAAAATTATGCATGGAAAAATGTGCATAACTTTCTTCCAAAATACATATTATCTGAGTGGAAATTTGGCAATTTTTGAATGTCCATAAGGTGTTTTTCCTCAGCGCGGCAGGACGGCGCCTCCGCCGATTGGCGCGCCGGAACGCCGGCGCGGCCATATCCAGAACTAATTAAAACGAACCGTATTTCCCCGGCCAGCGAAATTATTTATTCGCGCTTAATCACATTTGCTCCTGCTTGTTTTTACTTTTATCGCCTGGTCATTCGTTTTTGCCCCCGGCAGAGGCGACCATCCAATGTTGCCGAGTCGAGGCTTAAAATGGGATCTTTTCCGCGTATCGCCATTCGATAACCTACTGTATATTTTGCAGAAAATGTGGAGCTCTTAGAGCCTTAAATGGCTGCCAACCTTGTAACACGAACAGCACCAGAAAAATGCCGCTACAAAACTATGGATCCCAATATCAAACCAAGATGGACAAAAGCGTTCACAAATGAGCGTCTTTTAGCAATAATGAGAAAATCTATACAAAAACTATGTCAAATACGAGCTTTAAAAACGTCGAAAGCCGTATGAATATGAGCATGCGAACACTGTCTGATTTCCCTTGATATGAGGTTCATTTTGGAATAAAGGTACGAATATTTGTAAATACTTAGAATTTTCAATTTGTGTTACTTAGAATTGCTGACAAAATTTTAGAAGTTGAAATAAAACTGTTCACAGAATTCCAAAAAAATCGCGTTTTATTGAAAAAAATTTGGCAACATCTGGAGGTTTTTACGGCGTTCATCCTCAGTATGGCAGAATACGCAACATTTCTAAAAGCTCGAGATAACTACTTTCATAGTTTCAAGTTCAGAATGCGTTGTTTCGTAGTTTTTTTACCTCGATAAATGACACATTTTAGTAAATTCGCCATCGTCCTGCTTATGGAATAAAATATAAGTTTGATGCTTAATCTACCAACCTAAGGAAAAACGCTGTATGAACATTCAATTGTTGCCAAATTTCCTCGGATAAAACATGCATTTTTGAGGTAAGTTAGGCTTGTTTTTCCTTTGAATTTTCAAATATATTAGATTAAATTGTGTACAAAACTGACCGGTAAATTTGAAGAAAACTGTCAAACAGTTTCCTTTGAAAATTCGCATTTTATTGGAGGATATTTGGCGACGCCTAAAGGCTCATGCGGCATTTTTCTTCAGCACGGCAGAAATTCTGTCGACCATAAATTCCTTCACCCGAAAACTGCCGTGCTAAGGAAGAACGCCGTATGAGCCTTTAGACGTTGCCAAGTTTCCATCGATAAAAACCGCAATAACTGGGAAATTGTTGAGTATTTTTTTCCAAAATTTTCAGACAGTTTCGTACTCACTTTAATCTAAAATATCTTAAATTTCGAATACAAATTTGCAAGAATGTCACCGAAAATACACGTTGTATCAAGGGGAATTTGGCAACTCCCAAATGGACCGCGTTAAACAGAAAGGAACCAAGCCACATCAGCTATTGCCAAATTTAATCGGGCAATTTAATTTTTTACATGAAAACGGTTGTGCGGATTTTGGTGCAAATTTCTATGAATTTTCTCCATAATACAAAGCAAATTCCTTAAAATTTTCAAAGGAATCCGCACAACCGTTCTCTCGTAGAAAATCGAATTCCCCTGTTAAATTCGACAACAGCTGATGTGGCTTGGTTCCTTGCTGTTTAACGCGGTCCAAATGTTCATACGGCGTTCTTCCTCCGTACGGCAGAATAAACATGCCATTAACTTAATGACCGGTTGACGCGGGTCCGGAGCACCCTCTCTTCCCCACGATTGGTTCGGGACGGGCGAAACGGAAATCCTACGTATCCACCCGGCATGTTTTTCCGAAGCTTAGGGGAGGAAATCGTCCAGACGGGCAGGTGAGAGCCAGACGGAGGGGAAGGGGCGGAGGGGGGCGATCACAGGTCGAGGGGGTCGAAGCTTGAGATCCCTTAAATCCGGACGGCAACGTGTTCCCCGTCAGCCGACTTCAAACTCTCCTCCGCGGTCGTGATTCCAAGCCAAGGAAAACCTCTTCAACCTTACCACTAAACCCCGGCTCAAGGTTGCCGATTCTGTGATGCGATCGGAAGAGGTTCTAAGCATTACTCGCCTTAAGAGGAAAGTATTCACAGGTCGCAATTCGTGCACGATATAGTGACCCATTTTAAAATATCTAAGGCTTTATACACCAAATAGTCGTTCATATGGAACACCATACAGTCGTAAATGAACTAGTGATTCTCGGTCTGTGAACCATAGTAAGGTACAGTGTCCGAAACTCAAAGGCGCCAACGCGCCAAATGCGCCTAAAAAATCGGCCACTGTGCCTTAAAAATGAAGGCTCTGCGCCAACGTGACCCCTAAAAATTGCCCCTTTAAAATATGAGTTTTCATATTAAGTGATTATTCGAAATTTTCAGCACAACAAGTGAAAGCTTTCTCCATTCTTCACGATTTCATCCTTAGTGCTGGTGTCTTCCCCAAGTTACAGCTACTTACTAGTTCTTTTACGAAAACATCTTGCGTCTAATTTTTCACTAAATATGCCGTAATATATAGGCAAAAAGTCAATCTGGCCCCTAATAGTATTCAATGGCGCCTAAAAATCAGGCTCGATGCGCCACGTGGCTCCTAAAACTCAAAGGTGAGTTTCGAACACTGGTAAGGTATCTCGTACCATACTAAGGTATAAATCGACGGTGTAAGTTGGCAATCACACACCTCGGTATGCGACGTCGCAGACTTCCTATCATACTTTACCTTTAAACGGTAAACTACTCAACGGTAATTCTTTAAAACTGCCGTGATTTTTCTTCTCTGTGCGAAGAAAATTCTGCGAAAACTTCAACGAATGATGTCAATTTGTTCTCTTTTGAAAAAATAACATAGAGACAGAGATTTTCAGACACCGCAAACGAAATGTGTGACTGCGGACTTACGCCGTCGAATTAATGGTCCATACGGAACACCGCGCCGCGGCGTGCTGCCAGCGCGAAACGCGCACTGACGCCTACAAACCTAAAGGGCTACTTCACGCATTGCGCAATGCTTGAAGTATCCCCTTAGGTTTGTAGGCGTCAGTGCGCGTTTCGAGCTGGAAGCGGCTGATGCAGCGTGCCATACCCGCCCGGCAACGGGCAAAAATAACATTACCACAACGTTGCTGCAACGTTGCCGCAACATTATTTTTGGCAGTTACATTGTGACAACATTTCCGCATCTACTTCAGGCAACCACTTGCCGGGCGGGTAAACTTGCCCACAATTAACAGGTCAGGGTGTTAAAATGTAGGCAATTTGACATCAAGTTCGAAAATAGCGCCTCAAAAAAATATCGGTTTTTAAACTTTCTTGATCTTTCAGTCACTATCCGACTTATTTCTTCCTATTCTTGAGTTTTGAACCATAGTGCACCGTTAACAGTCGGAAATGAACTAATCATTCTCGGTTTGTGAACCATGACATTATCGGTCCATCACCCGGTTTCACCATCGATCTGGGATACTAAGGTATCTCGTATCATAACGAAGGTATATGTGCTATTATTATATGTTGCCTTTACTACTATAAGTGGTGCTCCATATGAACCAGTAATTGGTTTTTCGCCATAGCTTTTCTCGGCACTACGATGAATACTTTTATGATCTAAAAATTTTCAACGAATAATTTATCACTGCTAGAGAAGTGAGGCGCGTACTCTCATGTGTATTCCTAACGCTGTGCTAGACTCTCTCTCCTCGTCTTGCTAATAAATGCATGAATGCAGGCCGTCCGAGATCCGTCCAAAGTGGACACGGACCACTTATTGAATTCCAACCACTCTGCGAGCTATCTACTTCCACAAACTGGCGTGATGATGCTGGATCTCAGCTTACAACGCGAGGAGCAGAACGGATGCGAAGTGAGCAGCGGTCGCTTCGACGAGGCTCCTTCAGCGGCGATGCCAAAAACGCGCACATTTGCTGGTTAAATTACTTATGAGTGCTCATACTGAACCATTCTTAGGGGAAATACCTTAGGACAAGGCGGCACAATCTATATTATAAGCTCCAATACCACCTAAATTTGCATATCTGGTAACGCTTAGTTCCAGCGTTTTACTGGGCCGATTTTCATGATTTTTGCATGCGGCTATCGACAGGCAATTATCTCCGGATGAGCCCGCTTTATTGAGATTTTGAAAATTTGACCCAGGTTTTTTATATTACGTGGTAAAGTTGCGAATTCTCCCATTTAAACAATATACATTTTTATTTTTTGTCATAGTTCGTTTGAGCGTTCTACTGGGCCGAGTTCCATGATTTTGTGGCTAATGACAGGCTATGGTCCCTAGATGAGCCCGCTCTATTCAGAATTTGAAAATAGGACCCATGTTTTTTATATAAGAGTAGACCAAAGAGCTTAGAAGGGGGGCAAATTTTGAAATTTAGCGGAAAATGTTGAATCTTGGTCTGTCAGTAAGGTAAGTGAATCGAAGGTGTGCATGCTCCTTTGCTACAGACTATCCAGAAGCGACGGAACTCTCCGTTCTGTTTCGTTTCAGTCTTGGCGTGAAGTTTAAAATAAATGCCGATTTCTTCATTTGATTCTTATTGGTCCAATCGCTCCCGGACAGAAAGATAGGACACATTAGAGTCGGGTATGAAATCTTATCATTTTTTTGTCGTTCTTTTGTCGACGCGGGCCTAAGAGAGAGCGAGGCGCCCTCTGGGGGTTGGGCTGTGTAGCGGTCAGGGGGCATAGCCCCCTAGTTTCTAATAGTGAGTCGAGTTTCGTCAAAAAATGGAGTTAGATGCGAGATTTTTCTCTTGTCCTGTGGAGTAAAAATGAGAGTGGTCTAAGTAATTCATTCAAGTGCTCAAAAAAGGGCGTAAGTTTCCCACGCTCCTTTCATCATTCTCCCCGCGAAAGAGCGTAACTAAATTAATGTGAACACACATTTCCCTCGCAAATTGTATTTTTACCAAGAACATTGTGGGTAAGTATTTATAACTGAAAAGTTCGCAGATTTTTCTCCTGACTTTATGTAAAAGGCAGAGACATTTTGGACACGAATTGCATAGGTACATGCTTGTGAAAAATTAAATTGTTAGAATCAATTATGCAACCTTACAACCATCGCAACCAATAGAGATACATTCCTTCGTCCGGGAAACGACGGATTTTGAGCCAATGAGCAAACATGTTGACAGAGTTCAGAACATGCTACAGATTTTATAAATGTTAACCTCTGAAACAAATTCGAATGGCAAAACCGCAAATGACGTCACTTGTATAATAAAGCATCATTCGATCTGTGTTTAAAAACTTCTTAATATCTTGTTCAGGAGTTTATTTCAAAATTTCCTGACGTGTGAATTGTTTTCTATGTAAGTTTTTGAACAGAAAGCATGTGACGTTCCTTCTACTTCAGACCTTGTCCAGTGGCCGATTTCTTTCTGTCTATCTATTTCAATGATAATCAGCCACACTGGAATCCAAAATGACCATTTTTAAGAGCAACGATTCGTCTCGCAGCATCTCATTTAAATATAAATTTCTCTTCACAACGTGGCAACACCGTTCCCGACCGGCCCACGAAGAGCAAGAAGAGAGACGCGAGCGAGGGAAAAATGTATTGACATGCAAGTTTGGCCGACTGAGGGTGATAGCCCCATTCAGCGCCGGCCACCCCCCCCCCCCCCGCAACCCCCGGGTCCAAGATTGAGGCATTGGGCTATTGAGGCCAGCCGCAAGAATTGGAGCACTTCGAAAGCGCGGGTATCGGAAAATCTTTGATGGAGCTCGGCTCAGAGCGCGATTCCCCGCCGCTCGAAAAACTTTCCCGGGGTTTAAATATCGAACTTCGAGAGATTTCGAGATATCGAGGAACGTCTAAGCGTCCGCCGTCCCGTTTCCAGGCGAAGTATCGAATTCCGAGAGATTTCGAGATGTCGAGGCCGTATGAACGTCGCTCGTTCCGCCTCCAGGCAAAATATCGAACTTCGAGAAGATTTCGAGATATCGAAGCCGTCTGAATTTTGCGTTCCCAGTCCCGTCTCCAGGCAAAATATCGAACTTGGAGGGGTTTCAAGATACCGAGGTCGTAAGAACGTCACTCGTCCAGTCTCCTGGCTAAATATCGAACATCGAAAAATTTCGATTTATCAAGGCCGTATGAACGTTACCAATCCCGTCTCCAGGCGAAATATCGAACTTCGATCGTTTTCGAGATATCAAGGCCGTTTGAGCGTTACTAACCCCGTCCCCTGGCGAAATATCGAACTTCAAGAGATTTCGAGATATCGAGACAGTGGCGTGGCGTGCTTTACGATATATCGATTGATTTGCCATTTAAACCTACGGAAAAGGATGGATAAACGGGTGTTCGCAACAAACACCTTAATAATCGATTCTTTACCGTAGCTTCAAATGGGGAAAGATCGATAATCGATCATTCACGCCTCGCCACTGCATTGAAGCCTTCTGAACTTCGCCCGTCCCGTCTTCGGACGAAATATCGAACTTCAAGAGATTTCGAGAAATCGAAGCCGTCTGCGCGTCGCCCATCCCGGGCCAGGATTCAAATTCCTCAGAAAATGAGCTTCTGCCCAACTCGACCGAAGCGTCCCCCTCCTACCCTCCGTTTCCCACGCTTCGACGCGCGCCCTTCCGTTTCGGGGAGGGGGGGGGGGTGCTCAGGTCTTTCGCTCCGAACCGGGTCCCCATTTTAACTGGCGTTTTCCTTCATTAGACCGACCTCTGTGGAGACGTTCGATTCGGGCAGCCGCCGGGAACGGACTCCACAAATTGCGGTGCCGGAGAAGAGGATTAGTGCAAAAACAGTTGGATTTAGTGTGGTTGCGGTTCGAGCCATCGATGTTTTCGATTTAAATTAAATAATGGAACAGAAACGCAACGTGATTCAATTGGATGGATTTAACTGGCAAGGATGCGGAAAGTGCTCGATCGACCGGTCGCAAAGCAAATGTAAAGGAGCCTGGAAAAGGGTAAGAAAATGTAAAGGCATCTGGAGGGCGGAAAACATGTAGAAGTAGAAGGCATAAACCTGCTAAGCGCATAGATTTTTGCAAGGGAAACTATGTGACGTGCCCCTGCTGAAAATTAAGAGTACAAATGAGTAGACAATCAAAGTCATATGAATAGAATTTAACTCATGTGAGCAGAATTTCTCTATCCAGTTTTTGTCAATGCATATGACTAGAGATTCCAACTCATATGACTAGAGATTTCAACTCACATGAATTCAGCGTTGAATATACCGTGTCCGATATCTCAGAAACTAGGTTGTCACCGCAACAAAAATCATAAGAACAAAATGTTTTTATTTTTCAAATTTACATAATATGTCGGTGTGTCCTGGTCAGAAACAGCACTTCTGAAAAATGAAAAAAATTGAATTCATATAAGTTGAACTTTTCTACACTTATGAGTAGAATATTCTAGGGATATGAGTAGGATTTCTACTCATATAAGTGGGAAGTTCTAATCATGTGAGTCACCGAATTCTGAATAGCCTACTCGTCATTTTTAGCAGGGGCTCTCTTATGCGAAGAAAATAGTTGGGCGCGTTCGTTGATACGAAGATAACATTAGAACGTGCAAGTTGTACCGTTGCCTACGAGAATGGAGAGGCCGTAACTATGATTCTGTGACGTCACACTAGTAGATGAAACTCGGCCGCGGTTTAACACGCGTTCTTATGGGAGAACGCTTGCCGCACGATGATTTCTTGCCGATATCTTTTTCAGGGTTGATCTGACGCAAAATTTCATAAGAACCTTTCCGAAAGAGGATGAAATTTCACTTTAGAAAACTAACTAACCCACTTGTGACATTGCGTCTAAAAATCGAGGAAATGAAAGCGTAATACCGAAAATCGTTACTCCACTCAGATTCAAACGGGCCGCTCGCGCAACTTCGGCGGATCTCGCGCAACTTCGGCCGATCGAGGGCCACTCTGATTGGTCCACGCAGCGACTGCCTCACTCATCGATGCACCGATGACCCGGAGATGCTTGTTGTTTTCGGTAAATATCTATTAGCTTGACGTCACACAACTGACTAGTAACGGCGTGAATTAACAGCAATGTAAAGGCAACCTCATAGAAAATGCGAAGGTTGCATCCAAAAATGTGAAGGCGAAGAACTTGCTGCACCCTCATTGATTGCATGTTTTCGGGGGTTGAAGGAGACCGTAAAATTCAGACGATCAAGCCTCTTTTGAAAGCTGAATTGCCTTCATTTATGAGAGGTAGGCAATTTGCGCTCCGGGAAGTTGATACAGTTGCTCGTTCTCGCCGATAAATGTATGCGAATGATAGAAAAGATGTATCAAAGTCGAAAATTCCACAAAATATAAGTTTTGTCACGTTCAGAAATGAAGTTCGTTTACAGCAATTTTAATACTGCTCTTGTCGATTGAATTAAGGGGAAATCATGTTAATTTTTTTATTGAGCGAAAGAAATTTACGGTAGAAAATTAATCTCTATCGTCTTTAAAAAACAAGACAATCTGAACTACTCATGGTACTGTGAGCAATCGACTGTCAGAGTTAATTAAGACTCAATTCTGGCGTTGAATCAGGATAGAATCAACTCAACCTTTTGAAATGACCGTAAATCATTTTATTAAAAGCGTATAAGTAAAAGGCAAGACTGGCTTTTATCGATTTACTCCAAACACTCATTTTTCCAGGCAGTCTTGTTATGTCTATTTTCCGCTCAAAAGATCCAAAAATGTTCGTGAGAGTTCCCACAAGATAGATAATGATGCTAATGGTAATGTTGTAATGTTAAGAACCTTTTTCACTTGTGATAAAGACGTTTCTCCCGTGTCAACACGGTCAAAACTGTTTCAAGGATAGCGCAGTTTTTGAAAGAAGTGCTGGAGAAATATCTCAGAGATTCGCTACATTTCTCATCCGTGACAGCTGTAACTTCAAGCCGTCGTTTGCAGGCAGTGCTCCTTGGCAAGGCCAGCTAGGCAACCCGCAGCGCGCGGTTGGCACAGGTTAGAATTTTGATGGCCATAACTCGGATTTAATCCACTTATCAAACAATTTTAACCATTTCAAAGTATATTTACACCCGGAGCGTGCGTTTAGTATCAAAAGTTATATAATAGAACGGATACTCTCATGTCGTGATAAAGCTCCAACCTTATGGGACATTTTACGGTGTTTCTTCCCATTACAAGAGGTAAGGGAGTCAAAAATGCCGCAAAAATTCGTTACGTAATCTATAAACGCTCCAATTTTTGTACAATACCGAATTTTCCGAGTCAATTTGAATGAAAAATTTGCAAGAAAATGTTTTACACCTGCATTCACACCTGAGAGTGCTATGTGAGCTACGCAGTATTTTTTACCATTTTTTTCTGATGTGGAAAAAAGTTTAAAAGTGAGAGAATGTATTACCTTTTGACGACATCACAGGCGGAATTTTCCATTTGAAGACGTGCATTTTAGGAAATTAGATAATTATGTCATATCTTCTCCAGTAATTGCTCAACTTATGAAGCAAGGGTATACTCGTGCTGAATTCACTTAGAAGTTTCAACTTAACTGTGAAAATATTTAAATTTCAGACACTAGCAAATTCTCCATTCTTCGATTCTTCGTTGGGAAAACGACGAAATACACCAAACTTTGCAGTCGTGCTAAGGAAGGACGCCGTATGAACCTTTAGGCGTTGCCAAATTTCCTTAGGTAAATCACAAATTTACGGGCAAATTTGTGAATATTTTGCTTTCAATTTTTCAGATAATTTTGTTCGCAATTTTACCTAAAATTCTTGAAAAATTGCTCGGAAAAATATTCAAAACTCTCCTCAAAAATTAAAATCTTATCGAAGGAAATTCGGTAACTGTCGAATGTTCATACGGTGCACTGGAAGATAAAACACATTGGATCTAGAGTCCAGACTCTTAAAGACATCGACAAGAAAAAGTACTTTTGATTAAATCAGAATCTAGCTTAAATCAAGAACCAAGCCTTCTTGATTTAAGCGGATTTCGTTTTGATTCAAGCAAAAATCCGATTGAATCGAAGGTATTTTTTCTTGTCAATGTTTTCAAGAGTCTGGACTCTAGATCCAATGTGTTATTTTTTTCCAGTTTGTTTTCTTTTCCAGTGTGTTTTTTTCCCCAGTGTGTTTTTTTCCTAGTGTGTTTTTTTCCAGTGTGTTTTTTTTCCAGTGTGTTTTTTTCCAGTGTGTTTTTTTTTCCAGTGTGTTTTTTTTCCAGTGTGTTTTTTCTAGTGTGTTTTTTTCTAGTGTGTTTTTTTCAAGTAGTTTTTTTTCCAGTGTGTTTCAATTTCCAGTGTGTTTTTTTCCAGTGTGTTTTTTTCTAGTGTGTTTTTTTTCCAGTGTGTTTTTTCCAGTGTGTTTTTTTCTAGTGTGTTTTTTCCCGTAGTTTTTTTCCAGTGTGTTTCAATTTCCAGTGTGTTTTTTTCCCAGTGTGTTTTAATTTCTAGTGTGTTTTTTTTCCAGTGTGTTTTTTCCAGTGTGTTTTTTTCCCAGTGTGTTTCAATTTCGAGTGTTTTTTTTTCCCAGTGTGTTATAATTGCTAGTGTGTTTTTTTTTCCCAGTGCGTTCTTCCTTAGCAAGGCAGTTTGGGCCTAAAAACTCTCAGTTTCATACACAGTGCGGCGCTGCTCGCTACTTCGAATCGTCATTAAAGCACCGCGGTGCGGGCGCTCGCCGGAGCCGCTACACCTGTATAAATTACGCGATAAATAAGGTTACGGTGACGTCGTGAAAATAAATATTATTTTAATGCGACTTATGAGTGGCGCAAGATCCGCGCCGCGTCTAGACAGTCGTCTCCAGTTGCGCCCCGGGGCCCTGAGAGCCTCGTTCGGGTATTTACTTCTTTCGGGTTTATAAAGTGACGCGGCAATTTGCAGCCCGTTTATCGCGGCGCCCGTTCCGAGCTCGCGTCGAGGGCGTGCGCCCGCTACGTCAAGTGGTTGGGGTGCTACGATAGGTAGACAAGGTTTTAAAGAAAATGAACCTGATAAAAATAACGGGACACGGTGAAATTACGGGAAACTCACGGGGTTATCATGAGCTGCATGGGACTGCAAGTTTTGTCATCAATGGAGATGTTGCATGTGTGAGGGATTTGCGATTTGACCATTGATTCTTACGTAAAAGTTTTCGAGAAACACGATGGCGCCACTGGTTTTCTCTGAAATCCACTCCCAATCTCAAAAAAAGCTCTCAAGTTGAGGCCAAAATGGAGGGGATATCCCGCTCTATCCTGAGAGTCCACCTCTACATCAAAACAAACTCGCCATGCAAAGATAGGGAGCAAATACATTGACAGGGCTGCCACTTCTTTTGGGGACTCCAAAACTGAAAACACGGCAACCCTGTTAATGCATTTGCTCCCTATCTTTGCATGGAGAGTTTGTTTTGATGTAGAGGTGGACTCTCAGGGTAGGGCGGGATAACCCTCCATTTTGGCCTCACTTCGAGAGCTTTTTTTGAGCTTGGGAGATGATTTCAGAGAAAATCAGTGGCACCATCGTGTTTCTCGCTAACTTTTACATAAGAATCAACAGTCAAATTGCAAATCCCTCACACATGCAACATCTCCATTGCGCCCCGGGGCCCTGAGAGCCTCGTTCGGGTATTTACTTCTTTCAGGTTTATAAAGTGACGCGGCAATTTGCAGCCCGTTTATCGCGGCGCCCGTTCCGAGCTCGCGTCGAGGGCGAGCGCTCGCCCTCGTGCCGCCACGTCAAGTGGTTGGGTGCTACGATAGGTAGACAAGGTTTTAAAGAACATGAACCTGATAAAAATAACGGGGACACGGTGAAATTACGGGGAACTTACGGGGTTATCAAGAGCTGGGACTGCAAGTTTTGTTATCAACTTTGGTACACAAGTGGTCAAATCAGAGACGAATGGAATCTTAACAGGTTACGGAGTGACCCCTCCGAAAATCGATATACCGCGGGCAATTCGTAAAATCAAGCGTTAATATCTCGCCTAGGCAAATGCCCTTACTTGGATTAAAATTTTGATCGTTAGCCTAATTTTAGATAACGTAATTCATTGCTTTTGTCGGGTCTAATGTCATGTAAAAACCTACGTTAGTAATTGAAAACGATTGGTTTGACGCTGCAAAAAGTACAGTGCACGTAGAACTAAAACTATGATTTTAAAAAACTTGAAAAATATTTTTCACGTTTCCTTGAATGATTTTCCCGGCTTTGACTTTATTTCAGTAGAAAACAAGCGACAAGGTAATTTCCGAGCTACTTCGGTATTCATTTGCTTCCAAATTGTCACTTGGTTTCTTTTGACTATCATATCAGTCCAATTAAGACGAGGTCAGATACGGCCAGCTTACGTGATAAAACTATATCAGCTCCGGAGTGACGGTTAAGTATAACCGATCATTTGAAGGCGTTTTTCAGCGCTTAGCCGCATCTCTCTGCTAAAAGTAAACAAAGGGCCACTCGGAAACGTGTCAACCATTCAAAACTTTTAGAAAGCGACAGAATTAAAATTCACGCGTGTTTCTTCAGGTGGGTTTGGCATTTTGAGGCGGTTTTTATTCGAAGTTTAACGAGCCCTTTAACGTGGCAGTGCAGGAAGAACAGTTACAGTGAATTAGAGTCATATTCATCGGCTTGACTTCGCGAATATATATTGACAGGAAATTTAAATGATTTGCTCCTACAAAAATTACAAAATAAGGAAAGAAAACACTATGATTTTGACACTTTTAAGGGTACACTGAGAAAAAAAGATTGGTAGAACTTACAATTCCTTCACGCTGTATTTCACACAGCGTGAAGGAATGGTAAATTTTACCGATCTTCAAGTCAGTTCTGCCAGAGGCACGGTTACCTGTACCAGTATACAGTAACGTTTACCTTTCTTCTAGAAGAACTGCTTATGAATTGACGCTGTGAACGTAACTATATTTCAATGTTGCCAAATTTACCCTAGCAAATCGCAGAGAATTATGGACATTTCTAGCTGAAAATTCCCCTGATTTTTCCTCTGATCTCGTGAAAAAATCAGATAATTTTGATCAAAAATTTCACAGGTACATTCTTGTAAAACATCCAATTGTTCGAGTCAATTTTGCAACCTTGGAATGGACTTACGTTCCTTCGTCCGCGGAACGACGTGCAAAAATCGGAAAATGTTTGGAGAAAAATTGCACAGGTACATTCTTGTAAAAAATCGAATTGTTCACGTCAATTTTGCAACCGTGATGGACTTACGTTCTTTCGTCCGCGGAACGACGTGTAAAAATCGGAAGAAATTTGGAGAAAAATTGCACACGTACATTCTTGTAAACAATCGAATTTTTTGAGTCAATTTCGCAACGTTGAAATGGACTTACGTTCCTTCACCCGGGGAACGACGTTATCACAGTATCAACCGGAGAAACCTCGCGCGGATTGAATACCAAGTGCGAGGCATAATTCCGCTGGCAACAGGCTCGCTCATTAATAACACTATGATCCGAGCCTTGAAGAGCTCCCACCTCTCTCCTCTCTCCTCTCGCGGAATGAAAAACCTGCCCCGGCATCCTCCCTCTCCGGTGACTAATTCTCCTTCTCTCTTTCTTCCTTTCATTATGAGCTTTGTGCTAAATACTTTAAACATGGGAGGGGCGCTAATTTCCAGACACTCGCGCTCTCGAGAAAAACACGTCCGCGCCGAGTTGAGAAAAAATCACTCGGGGCTGCAATTAAAAGGTTGTTAGACTAAACTTTCTTCTCGTCCCCGGATTCGCCTACCTTGCAAATGTTGCAGCGGGGCGGGGGTGGGGCTCGCTCTTGGGGGTTGTTACAGGGTGTTGCTCTGGTCCTTGAGTGATTGACGTGGTAATTTGTGTTGCACGCAGGGTGTCTTGTAGTATACTGCCGCACTGGTAAAAAAAAAACCTCTTGGTTCAAGAGTGCAGTTTCTTGTCGCCGGATTTAAGAGTCTAGACTCTTGTTTCAATGCAAAATCCGCTTGAATCAATTCAAAATCCGCTTGAAACAAGAGTTCAAGACTCTTAAATCCGGCGACAAGAAACTGCATTCTTAAGTCAGTGCAATGGGGCATTGGTCCAAGAGGTTTTTTTTACCAGTGCGTGCTAAGGAAGAACGCCGTATGAGCATTCGAGAGTCGCCAAATTCCCTTCAATGAAACGTTTATTTTTTAGGAAAGTTATGAATCTTTTTCCTTGAAATTTTCAGGAACTTAAGGTAAAATCGCTGACTAAATTATCTGAAAAATTGGGAGGAAAATATTCAAAAATCTACCAGAGAATGCGCGTTTTATCAAAGGAAATTTGGCAACACCTGAAGGTTTATACGGCGTTTTTCCTTAGCACGGCAGTGTACCTTGGGACATAAAGGCGCAGTCATTTTTGAAGAGAAGCTTAAGGTGGATCTTTATCTTTTGCGCAATGCGTTCTGGGTGCGATTGATAAATCTCAAATTCTAACTTTTAGCACGGAAAAAAAAAAGTGTTAGGAGTTATTCCCTAAAATTGTGGTACTACCACATTTTGTTGGATGATACGGACATTTCTAATTAATTGTGGTAGAACCGAAACTCAAGTTAGGGTAGTACCGCAACATTTGGGTTAGTAACCTAATTGATCGGGGTACGACCACGATTAATTCGTGTACTTCCACAATTAATTGGAAATGTCCATATCACACAATAAACTCGTGCTTTTATATATCCGTGAGGTGAATTATTTTGGGAAATTCTAAATTTCGCAGTCTGAAAATAAATCATTGAAGAATGTTCGTGCGGAAAAAATCATCCTCCAAAATCTTAAAATAAAGTCGAAAATACTGTTTCGATTTCACCATCGATATCAATACACTAAAATTTCTTGCAAAATAGAAACATTAATTTTGACTCCATTTCACAATTTTGGAGGATAATTTATAGGGATGTTTCATTATAAGGAAACCAACCCCCAAAAAAATATGAAAATATCCGACAGGCAAATTGTGGAATAAATAAGTGAAATCACCCTGTTTATCAACGTATTATTCAAACTCTCTAATTAATATCCTTCAGTCGTAAAACCTAGGCACTCAAAGAAGTTTTACTCGTTCTTTCAATTTTTAAAGGATTAATTAAAAGTGTAATCTCTCAATTCTCACTCTCAATCTCACAATTTAATCTATGCTTATAAAGTCGTGTATCCGCAATAGAGGCATTGATGCATGAATAAAAAATGCCATGGACACGAGACCTGTTACAAACAAGGCAAGTATGCGATAAATTCTTATTGAGGTATATTTTAATGCTCCTTTTCGATGCAGTGAATCGTAACTCAAGAGTTGAATGATTGAAGCACTTATGTAGGTATTAAACTTTCATATGTACGGTTAAGAGAAAGAATGAAAGGATAATTCATAGTAATCTTTGTGTCGTGTACGAAGAAGGATATTCAGATCACATTTTCAAGAGTATATAGTTTGACTTTAAAACAAGGAGGTTGAGTTCATCCACCGACAATGATCCTTTTAAAAGTGACAATTTACCAATTATTACTTGACACAAAAATGTTACAGTAGGATGACGCTTGATATCTTCTAATAATCACGGAAAAAAATCAGGGTAGGGTTCGGCACTACCTATGAGTAGTTTTAAGGTCGGTAGTCCTGAGGAACAGAACATGTATTCGTCAACGCTACCTCTCGCTGTTCGTAGCGCCTACCCGCCGCTTGACTGCAACACACACGGCAAGCTTGTCTCCACAAGTAGAATTTCTCTTGCGGAAGGCTAGAATGTCCGGGATGCGTATGCGCCGTGGACTGCTCGACTACGTCATCGTATTCGCCTCGGACGAGGAAAGGAAACATGGCTGCCCCGCGTCGCGTTGCCCAGTCCGGCACTTTACTTAAAGTAATAGTTTAATCACACCAAAAACACTTCCGTGTAAAAATGACCCGCCAAGCTAAAAATATAAATATTCGTCGCCTCAAAAGCAATGATATCAAATGAAGTAGACGCCAAGCAAATTTCCTGAATATAAATTGTAAATTTCTCCTCCCTTCAACATTATTACCGGAAAAACGAAAATTATAGACAAAAAAAAATAATTTAAAAAAGGGATACAAATTTATCACCTTTTTTTGTAGTACAATTGTACAAAAAAAGGTGATAAATTTGTATCGGTTTTTTTAAATTATTTTTTTTTGTCTATAATTTTCGTTTTTCCGGTAATAATGTTGAAGGGAGGAGAAATTTACAATTTATATTCAGGAAATTTGCTTGGCGTCTACTTCATTTGATATCATTGCTTTTGAGGCGACGAATATTTATATTTTTAGCTTGGCGGGTCATTTTTACACGGAAGTGTTTTTGGTGTGAT
>NW_017547174.1:5245632-5397280 GCF_001854935.1 Bemisia tabaci | reverse complement strand
AGGAAACCGTTTTCTTCTTTCGACACAACGTGTTTTCTTCTACCAAGCAAGCTGTTGGGTTAAAAGAAGGCAACAGCGTCTGGCTTATTGCATCCTCCCCCGCTGAGGGCGTTCGCCCCGTTTACTAATTTTGAGGAAACCGGTTTCTTCTTTAAACGCAACGTGTTTCACTGTACCAAGCAAACTGTTGAATTGTAAAAAATCAACGGGCGTATTGCTAATTGCATCTGGTCGCCTCGAAAGGAGTTAGCCCCGTTTACTAATTTTGAGGAAACCGGTTTCTTCTTTCGACACAACGTATTTTCTTCTACCAAGCATGCTGTTGACTTAAAAAGAGGCAACGGCCGGACTCAGAAGGCGTTCTCCCCGTTTACTAATTTTAAAGAAACTGGTTTCTTCATTCAAGCAAAAGTTGGCTTATTTTAAAACAACGTTTATTATACTTAAGAAAACACGATTCGCTTGTTTCAAGCGAATCATGTTGTCTTACATTAAGAAAACCGTTAGTTTCTTCCAAGTCAAACCCGTTTTGAAATAAGTAAAAAATCCAAGTAGACGCGTTTACTTAAATTCAGGAAATCTTTTATTTCCGTGTACGCGCTGCCAGATCTGTTTCTGAACGTCACGGGTCATCTAGCGTGGAACGCAAGCGCGAGGTAGGCTTCAGCACTACCTTGGCTTACGACTGCGAAATCAGGTACCGCGCGGTAGTGTTGAAGGGCAGAAACTAGTCCTCAACCCTAACTCATTTTTTTCCGTGATCTAAAATGTTTACCTATGAGAACATTCTGTATAAATTTCAATCGATGCGGTTGGCTTGTTTCTCTGCGAAAGACTAAAATAGGACCGGAAATTTCGAAACACGACAATGAAGGTACGTGGTTTTGCACTTTAGCCATCGATATTTTTCCTCTCTTGGGACGCGCAAAGTGCCGATTCAATCGAATGCAAAATTCGGAAGAAAAATATTTTTCCGATTTTTTGCATAAAAACCTAATGCAAATTGGAACGCGTTCATCAGAAAGGAACCAAGCTACCTCTGCTATTGCCAAATTAAATCGGGCGATTTAATTTATCACATGGAATCGGTTGCGCGGATGTCTATGCAAACAGTGAATTTTCTGCATAGTAAGAAGCAAATTCCTTAAAATTCAAAGGAACCCGCAGAAAAGTTCTCTTGTAAAAAATTGAATTGTCCAGTTTTTAGCAATAGCTGACGTGGCTTGGTTCCTTTCTGCTTGACCCTGTCCAATGCAAGGATGCCATCTTTTGCTTGGAGATGTGACACTCATCACTACGGATAGCGTTCACTTGCTCTGACGGATTCCGCAGTTTGGACCGAGTGAAAAGCGGGTGGAAGCAAGGGATTGAGAAGGGTGAGAACGTCAATTGTTTTGATGTGGAGGTGTCCCTTTCGGTTGTGTATTACATAACAGGGACACGAGTGAATGAAGGTCTCTGGATCCTACTCGTGTTCCGTGAACTCTCGAGAAATCTTAGTTAAGTACAAGCACAGTATTAGTATAGTACCTACAAGCATAATATAAGTATAGTACCAGCAGTATGGAATCGGCACAATTTTACCAGCACCATAAATATTGGTGCATTTTTAAACGTCAATGAGCAGAGATGAATGTAACAAAGTGAAAGGAGACTGCTCAGTGAGTGCACAAACATAATTCCGGCGATTTCGTTCAAATGATTGACCAAGGAAGAAAACACATTAATGTAAATTGATAACATGTGAGTTTTTAGCGGATCAGCTTCACGAAGTGAAACCCAGCCAAGCGAGGCCAGTGCAGCGAAGTGCAGAAGTGATAGAGATACAAACCTGACACCGTCGGCAAATAGAGAATTTGCAGGTGTCGGAAATTTGATGAATTTCGTGTTTAAGTGGAAACTACTGAGTGAACTGAACACGAAGATACCCGTGGTTCATGAATTGAACAATTATTTGAGAGGATATGAGAAAATTATCTAATCTGCTAAAATGCATGTGTTTAAATGAGAAAAGCCGCTAGATGACGTCACTAGGCGGTGCATTTTCGCACTTTTAAATATATTTTTGTACTGTTTACCATTTTGGTAAACATTACAAATTTAGGTGGACATTCATGAACCATTTCTTGCACATTAGTTTTAATTGATCTTCAATGATAGAATTGTACGATTACAGTAATACAACATAAAGAAAACTCACCAAATTATTCGAACTTCAAATTCTCAGCTTTTATATTTGCATGTTAATCACTCAATGAATCTTGAGCCTTGTGACTATGTCCACTGAAATGACTCAACTCAACGGAACCGGTCAAGATTCTCACACGAAACAAAAACACTTCACTAAAACGCCGTCTTCGCGAAATGATCGGTACAGTTTGGCTCACGTTTCGAGAAACAAGTACAGATTATGATACTTGTTGAAGTTATGGAAAATGCTGCAAGTATTACAGAAAAATCACGTGAGAAAAAGCAATACTTCAAAGTTATTTTTCAATAAGTAGCAGAGGTAGATATTGCGATCAAGAAACTACACTTTCCTAACTATTTTAATTACGCAGGAAGGTTGACCACAAACTTTTACTGTTCAACGATCAGTCAACAATCAGAGATAGAGAGACCGTGAGATCCTTGAATTTTGCCATTCCAAAATTAGACTCTTCTCTTAGCTTCCTGTCGCTACTTAGAAACAATTTCCCCCTAAATACACGGGTAAACTCCACTCTCACCACGTGTCTTAAATCCCGAAAATGAGGGAGGATTACGTTGGAACAGCCTCCTGGAGATCGAACGTCGATTTGACAAAAAAGAAACCGCGAGATCGTCAAAAAATACGGTCCAAGCTCGCGATAAGACCGACGCGAGAACCAACCCACGGGGGACTGAACTCGCCGAGAAAACGCCGGCCAGACAGCGATCGGGAGTTGCAGCTTCCGCCGCGCGAGGGCGGCACGTGACACTGGCGCCAGCGTGCATCAATGCATGCGGGTTCACAAGGGCATTTTTTCGCACGCTAGTCGCTACCTCATTCCAGGGTGGTCGAATATTTACACTTCATTAATCGAATAATCGATGTATAGATTCTCGCACCACAATCGATTATTCGTTGAATTGAATATTCGATTATTCCTCGAATAATAATAGAAGTTTGACAAATCCCATGAAAATGTCCCGTGGAGACAAGGTTTAAGATTTGGTGCCTCAGGTCGCATCTTCGACGGTCTATTTGTAAATCCGGTCATGCTCCAGAGTAGGTATGCACTGTGGTATCACGCCAAAATGAAGGATAATTTTAGATTTTCACTTTCCTCCGATTACTGGCGTATATGGACGCTGGAATCATCCTCACGTCGTTGGATGCGGAAATCTAGCGCGCAATTATTCGAACTCCGAACAAGGTATCGACGGAGTAATGAGTCCGCAATCACATATCTCCTTTGCGGTGTCTGAAAATCTTCGCATATCTGTTATTTTTTTAAGGAGAACAAATTGACATTATGCCTTAGAGTTTATGCAGAATTTTCCTCGCAAAGGGAGGACAAATCACGGCAATTTTAAATAATTGCCGTTGAGTAGTTTTCCGTATAAAAAATAAAGTATGACAGGAAGTCTGCGACGTCGCAAACCGCGTCATGTGATTGCCGACTTACACCGTCGGTATGTGATGTGGTATCTCGCGGAATTGAAGGAAAATCGAACGATGCGGGTGTAAAGCCTGCATTCAAAAACGTCGATAATTTGAAAGAAAGGAAAAGCTAAGACTTACCTTCATTTTACATGATACCAAACCACGTACCGTATTTCAACGGAGTCCAGTGCTCGAATGCTATGATTTCCAAATGCAACGATACAAGCCCCGAACTAAAGGCGTGAATCCGCTGGGCGTTTACAAGCCGAATTGGACGCAGCACTGCTTGGAGAACGGTGTTGCGTGCTATTCGTGTGGGGTGCACTGAAAAAAAAAAAAACACATTGGATCTAGAGTCCGACTCTTAAAAACATCGACAAGAAAAAATACTCTTGATTCAATCGGATTTTTGCTTAAATCAAGAACCAAGCCTCTTAATTTGAGCAGATTCCCTTTTGATTTAAGCTTAAATCTGATTGAATCAAAAGTATCTTTTCTTGTCAATGTTTTCAAGAGTCTGGACTCTAGATCCAATGTGTTTTTTCCTCCAGTGTGGTCCGCTGATCGACTCATTCGTGTGCCAAAATTCGCCTACGAACGCCCAGCGGAATCGCGTCAAAAGTATGTGATGTGGTATCGCGCGGAATTGAAGGAAAATGTTAGCTTTTCACAATACTGACGTTTATGAATGTAGACATTATACTCATATCGTTAAATGCGGAAATCAAGCGCGCAACTATTTGAACTCCGGACCCCGCCGAAATTTGGTGCGTGGTTTGATCTCATGAAGTTGTGAAGAAAAGCCCTGGCTCACTTCTTCTTTCAAATTATCGACGTTTTTATCGACGTATCAGCATTACGCTCGCATCGTTTGATTTTCATTCTACTCCGCATGATACCACATCACTTGTCCAGTTCTGCCATGCTGGAGTAAAACGCCATATAAACTTTCAAGCGTTGTCGAATTTCCTGATAAATGTATGAATCTTTTTCTTCTAATTTTTGAGATAATTTTTCTGGAAATTCCTATTCAAGCTCTTAAAAATTCCAAGGAAATATATTCATACATTCCGTCAATCAAGGCAGAGTTCAGTGGCGTGGCGTGTTTAGCGATACATCGATTGATCTGTCGTTTAAACAAAAGGAGAGGGATCGATACAAGATTATTAAATCAGCTATTCAATTTTGTCCGTGTCTAGAGAGGTGGCAACGCAGCGGAAAACAGGAAGAATATTATCAGGAGGGGAAACAGGAGGAATTTGCGATTTGACTGATGATTCTTACGTAAAAGTTCGCGAGAAACACGATGGTGCCACTGATTTTCTCTGAAATCAACTCCCAAGCTCAAAAACAGCTCTCAAGTTGAGGCCAAAATGGAGGGGATATCCCACGCTATCCTGAAAGTCCAACTCTACATCAAAACAAACTCTTTGTGCATAGATAGAGAGCAAATACATCAGCAGGATTGCCGTGTTTTCAGTTTTGGAATCCGGAAATCAAGTGGCAGCCCTGTCAATGTATTTGCTCCCTATCTTTGCCAGGAGAGTTTGTTTTGATGTAGAAGTGGACTCTCAGGATAGCGTGGGATATCCCCTCCATTTTGGCCTCAACTTGAGAGCTATTTTTGAGCTTGAGCGTTGATTTCAGAGAAAACCAGAGGCACCATCGTGTTTCTCGCGAACTTTTTTTTTAAGAATCAACAGTCAAATCGCAAATTCCTCACAAATGCAGCAACTCCATTCCATTTTTTCGTGTTCTCGCGAGGCGGCAACGCAGCGGAAAACAGGAAGAATATTAAGTCGCCGAGTGTTTTAACTCCGATCGGGGAGCGAGGAGGCACTTTAAGCGCAATGCGCAAGCAGGACTCGCTGCGAAAGTATCGCGATGATTGCCGTTGGGAACCGATTGTCAAATGATTCCTCAAGAGAGTCACCTTTGGACGGAGGAGGGAGGAGCGGTGTCTCAAGGAAGTAGGAGAGAGGAAAAGATTCGGAGGACGACCGGAACGTGACACTAGAAAATAATGAGACATCAGCATCTCGGGCCTGCAGCCTCCGTAAGTAACCGCGCTCGGCTCCAGACTCCAGAGCACTTCTTATTAACCTTCATTAGGGGTGTGCCTTCCTTCAGGACTCCAGGAGTCCAGGCTCCGTTGTCTGTTGTCACTCTCCACGCTCATGCTGCCGTGTTGAGGGAAAACGACATATGGGCATTTGAATGTTGCCACATTTCCTCTCAGAATCTATTTATTTTTTAAGAAAGTTATAAATATTTTTACTCGGAATTTTCAGACTTTTGAGAGAAAATTATGATCGAAACCCTTTGAAGAATCGAAAAAAAAATATTCACAAATTCTCCTGAAAATTCTTCATTTGCAGTAGGAAATTCGTCAATATCTGATGGCTCATGCTGAGTTCTTCCTCAGCACAGCAAAATTCCAGTGAAACGAGTTGTGTCGAAAAAGGAAACATGCTCTATTTTCAAATGGACTTAAGGCCACATGATACAATTAGTATTCTACGGCTCATTTATAAATGAGCTTACGAAGAAAGTTATACATAGGTTTATTTGGAATTTTAGATCAAATTTTGAACGGAGTCCTCCGAAAAATATTTCCGAGAAATATTTACAAATGGACCGCGTTAAGCAGAAAGGAACCAGACCTTACCAGCTTTTGCCTAAACCTGGCACTTTATTTTTTTACAAGAGAACGTTTGTGCGGATTCCTTGGAAAATTTTAAGGAATTTGCTTTGTTCTATGCAAAAAATACACTGAAATTTGTACGAAAATAAGCAGAAGCGTTTCCATGTAAAAAATTACATTGCCCGATTAAATTTGGCAATGGCTGATGTAGCTTGGTTCCTTGCTGCTTTTCGCGGTCCACATATCCTTGAAAATGCATTGTTTTTCAAACGAAATTTGGCAAAGCCTCGTGGATGATACGGCGTTTTCCTCAGCACGACAGCATGGTTTATTATGGGAAGAGCATCTCTATCTAGAGTTATAGTGATGAAGAAAAAAAAGGAAAATTGACAATCGGAATACTGTTTTTTTCGAAGCAAGACGGATAAACAATGGTGGTCGCATCTCGTATCCTCTTGATGCACGTCACACGGTAACTAAAGGCGAGTCCGCGCCAACTGAATTTACGCGCAATTTTAAACTGCGACAGCGGATCTGCCATCTTGATTCTTGCATTTACTATCCCTGCGAAAATGACGTCAGACAAATAGAGCGCAGAATTTCAGGTTTTTTCGATTGACTGTCGTCTCGAACAAGGAACAACACTCTCCACGATCATACCTTTAATCAGACGCCGATAAAACGCCTTCAAACAAGAACGACGCAACGAGCCCTGCATCGCTTCATCTCTACACGCGTTACAAGCGTAACTCGAACTCGCTTAGGAGAAACGCCGTATGAACACTCAGGCATTTCCAAATTTCTTCTGATGAACAATTTTCTGGAAATAGTGTGAATGTTTCTCTTTACAAATTGTAAGAGTTTTATCCGACCAAAAAGAGTTATGAAGTTGTAAACATCAGTGGCGTGGCGTGCTTTGAGATGTATCGATTGTTATGCCATTTAAACCTATGGTATAAAGAATCGATTATTAAGGTGTCCGCTGCGAACACCCTGTTTATCGATCCTTTTCCATAGGTTTAAATGGTATAACAATCGATACATCGCAATTCACGCCACGCCACTGATAACATAGCTACCCAACTATCATGGCAATGACATTCATGACATTTAAGCAGTAAAAACTAAAAATGAAGTTTCATGCATTAAATATCACAAATTTAATAATCAGAACTCGTTGAATACACTTACTTCCCACTCTCTCTGGTACTATGTGAAAGGACCCTACAACAAATGGCCAAATCGGCCTAAACACGGAATCGTACGATTTTCTCAGGGATGATAGAGGGTCTTCCCAGACACTCAAAACTGGTCATATTTTTTGCCTAACCCCCAGGGAAAAGGGAGGGATGGGGGGTCAAAGTCAAAACCTTTAAATTAGCATAACTTCTCAACGGTTTGTCGTAGAAAGATGATCTTGGTGTCAAAATTTCCAAAAAAATGAGAGCTTTCAGAATATATGTATGAAATTAATAACATTTTAGAATATGACCCACTTTTGGGGCATTTTACAAGGTCCCCCTTTCGTAAATTTTCGTTTTTTGAGATTTTCGGTTGTTCGGTTCGCACGAATCAAAACAAAAACAATTTTAAATGAAAGTAGAGCGTTTAAGCTTTAAAACAAGTCCAAGAAGATCTTGGGTAAACGATTAGAAGCGGAGTTTTGAGTCTTCAAAGTTGACGCGGCGCGCGGGAACCTTGTATGTTCCGAGTCTTAAGGTCACCTGCGCGCCCCGGATTGCCTGCAGGTTGTGAGTTTTTGTATTTTTATGCTTTTGTAGGTCATTTTTAATGTAAATCATTCAATGAAGATAGAATAATCGAATTTTTTTAATTTTACGCAATGGGCCTTCGGCGAGGTACACCACATTAACGTCAAAAAATTTTAACTGCGTTTCAAATAGCCCCCTCACGCATAACTGAGACTTGTTTTGAAGCTCAAAGCTCGTCTGCTTCTACGAGAAACTATTTGGCTTTACCAAGTGAGTTCCGTCAAGCGCTGTAGCTTATAGCTCAATTAAAAAATTTTAAAATTAGGGGTACCCCAAAATTTGGCATCAATGGGTTATGATTTCTAAATGGTTCAGTTCTGTATGGAGCATATGTATATTTGAACTGAGGGTCCATGGTTTCTTCTAAATTATAAGAGCAGAATCGTCATCGTCAGCAAATGTTTAATGAGGTATGATGGACATAATGGTTGATACTCTAAGCCCCCTCTCTCTCCTCCCGTAAAATTAAAAAAATTCGATTATTCTATCTTCATTGAATGATTTACATTAAAAATGACCTACAGAAGCATAAAAATACAAAAACTCGCAACCTGCAGGCAATCCGGGGCGCGCAGGTGACCTTAAGACTCGGAACATACAAGGTTCCCGCGCGCCGCGTCAACTTTGAAGACTCAAAACTCCGCTTCTAATCGTTTACCCAAGATCTTCTTGGGCTTGTTTTAAAGCTTAAACGCTCTACTTTCATTTAAAATTGTTTTTGTTTTGATTCGTGCGAACCGAACAACCGAAAATCTCAAAAAACGAAAATTTACGAAAGGGGGACCTTGTAAAATGCCCCAAAAGTGGGTCATATTCTAAAATGTTATTAATTTCATACATATATTCTGAAAGCTCTCATTTTTTTGGAAATTTTGACACCAAGATCATCTTTCTACGACAAACCGTTGAGAAGTTATGCTAATTTAAAGGTTTTGACTTTGACCCCCCATCCCTCCCTTTTCCCTGGGGGTTAGGCAAAAAATATGACCAGTTTTGAGTGTCTGGGAAGACCCTCTATCATCCCTGAGAAAATCGTACGATTCCGTGTTTAGGCCGATTTGGCCGTTTTGTTGTAGGGTCCTTTTTTATCACGTTTTACAAATAAAACGTTCTTGACTGTAATTATATTGTAGAATTGCCCTCCTGCTGGTGGCCTTGTAAAAAATGACGGCAGCGCCAATTTCTGTTGGGTCCTAAAAAATTGAAATTGAAAAATATTATTAATATTTTTTATGATACGAAACACAGTCAGAGCTTAAATGAAATTATTCTGAAGTTTTGGGGGAGTTTCGTTTTATTTAATCATATCAGTGGCGTGGCGTGAATGATCGATTATCGATATTTCCTCATTTGTAGCTATGGTAAAGAATCGATTATTAAGGCGTTCGCTGCGAACACCCTGTTTATCGATCCTTTTCCATAGATTTAAATGGCGGCTCAATCAATATATCGCAAAGCACGCCACGCCGCTGAACCATATGACATTGAGTATTTTGTGCGCTGAGGAATTAGTACTGTACATACCTTAAAATCACTGTTTTTCTCAAAAATAAAGTTTTGTTTGCAAATGAATGGCATTAGGTTAAAAATCGAAACTTAACTTCGAAAAACGATGGAGCCAATTCGATTGAGTGCATGTTTTGAAAAAGGAAATGTTTGAACACCTTACTTGACAAGATTGTGAATCAGTCTGAAAGAGGAGTGAACTCTTTTTATGAGTATTTTATTTCTTTGTAAGAGGGTCGCAATTGCCAGTTTTCTCAAGCAGCGTTTAAATTTTAAATTTCTGTATAGAGAGGCTCGTACTTTTTGGGATGATAAGATTGACCTTAGTTTTTCTCATCTGGCATTTAGATCGTTGGGAACATAACCGGTTCAATCCAGCTACACGTACGAAATGCGTAATTTTGACTGCGGCGTTTGAAATATCCACCTATGGTGTAATTTTTTAACACGAGTATTTATATAGGTTTCTTCGATATTTTTAAGAATTATTATTTTTCTTAATCAATAATCTGAAAGCAGAAAATTTCAAGGAGAAATTTTGGTTCATTTTAATTTGAAAAATAGAAACAGAATCAGAGATTTTGAAACATTACAAATTGCAGTGGATTTTTTCTTTCTTTTTTTCTAAGTATGAGATACGGCGGTACGTCTATCAGCTTTTCCTTTCAAGCATTGACGTAGATTCAAAAATGCATAGACATTGCGTTGGAGATAATGGTTTTTTGTTTCATTTTTTGAGTGTTGAATACGGCGGTATATGTCAATCAATTTTTTCTTGGAAGCAGTGACGTGCTTTCGAAAATGAGCACACAAGTGACAGGCTTTTTGTGAAGTGAAATGCTGCCTTTTCATTGAAAACTAGGGGGCTATGCCCCCTCGCCGCTACGCGACTCAACCTCCAGAGGGCGTGTTGCCATCTTGTATGCCCGCTTCGATTAAAGAACGACCAAAAAAGATGAAAACATTTTCATACCCGACTCTCATGTATCCTCTTTCTGGTCGGAAGCGATTGGACCAATAAGAATCGAATGAACAATTTGTAATTTTTATTTCAAACTTCGTGCTAAGAATGATGAAACGAAACGGAACGGAGCGTTTCGTCGCTTTTGTATAGTATGTAGCAAAGGAGTAACCTTTGATGCGGGGAAAATGTCTCATCTGTATAAGGCAGAACTCACTTTTCTAACAGAACTTTTCATCCTGATTCCTAAAATCGAGTTCTTGACCTGCAAAACCCGTTGCAGCCAGCCGTAATAAAGCTCTAGAGTCGCCCAAAATGCTGTGTTTTGATGCTTGACTCTAGCAGATTGGCTAAAAAGATTATGATCTGTCCAAACCGCAACTTTCTACGTTCAATATTAACCGAGATAGCGCCCTTTGAATAGTCGTGTTTTTGACGTCATCCACTGCGACAGTGACACCCTTGGTTTCCTCCTCTTTTGTTCGATCAGTGTTGCAGAGGGTGCAACGCGAAACTTCAACGACGTTAAACGTAAAACAATGAATGAAACAGACGGATTCGCATACTCTTAAGATCTTCTTATGAGTAGATAACGCACTTGCCGCAAAGAGATTAGACGGTCAGTTTATTAACGTTTAACGTCGCTGAAGTTTCGCGTCGCTCCCTCTGCATCACTGATCGAACATAGGAGGAGGAAACCAAGGATGTCACTGCCACGGTGGATGATGTCAACAACCTGACTTTTGAGAGGACGATATCTTGGTTAAGGTGATTCGATGGACGCCATATTTTGTGTCAGAACGACGTGCGGTATATTGCATTGATTGGCTCTATTTTTTCAGCTACTAATAATTTTTCTCGAATTTTGAGATCGCAATTCTGTTGTCAGGAGACTAAAGCACTCACTTACCACTTTTTACAAACAAATTCAACATATTTAAGGTGTGGTTTTTTTTTGGAGAGAAAACATCGCATTAGATACTGATATCGAAACTGCACTCGAATACGATATTTTCTCTCTAAAAAAACCACGCCTTTATAACGTTGAATTTCTTTGTTAAAATTGGTAAGTGAGTGCTTCAGTTTCCTGACAACAGAATTGCGATCTCAAAATTTGAGAAAAATGAAGAGCAGCTGAAAAAATGGAACCAATTGATGCGATATATCGCATGCCGTTCTGACACAAAATATGGAGTCCATCGATCACCTTAATATTGAACGAATAAAGTTACGGTTTGGACGGATCAGCTAATCTACAAGAAACTTGCATCAAAACATGATTCTATGACCGCAGCGGTATTTACTCATTGTTTCATCTGGGAATGAGGCAGAACTCCCTTTTTCAACAAGAAGAGTTCTGCCTGGCCGGACTCGTTGCAGAAAAAGAGACATCACTGAAAAAAAAGTAGCTTGGATCAAGCATGATTATTTTTGAATTTGCCGCCAAGAATTTTTTTTATTCGCTTTAAGCTGACTTTTTCTTGATACAGGAAAAATAATGTTCGGGTTAAGCAAAAAAGTAGCTTATATTAACCAGAAAAATTCTTGATTTAAGAAGAAATACTTATTAGCGGCAAATTTAAGATTATTTTTTTTCAGTGATGAGTGTACTTGCAACGTATTCTCGTTAATTTCGTCGCGCGTGGCCTAATAATCAGAAAATCATTACTCGACCATGACGTCGATCGAACCTTTCAACTCCATAGAAATTAAACTTTTTCATTACCGTCAGAGATGAGACCCACTTGCGTAATAAACCCATTAACTTTTCACCTCAGTATAGTTGGTAGTTGAACCGCCGTGCGCCCGTATACCATTTCGAAAAATAGCTTACCGGGAAATTTTTTTTGCCTGCACTTACTCCCCTCACTCCTAAAAAATCGCTGCAGCAATTTAGCACGCCATCGTGGTGGCGCACAGTGGGTCGAGGCGATTAGAGAGCTCGGACGTGAAATTTTTCACTAAAACTGCAAATTTTGATGTTGATTTCGTCGCACTTTAAATATAAAGGGGTGTTTCTAAAAGGAAATTTCACGAGGAGACCAATAGAGCCTCTTTTAGAACCTCAAAATTTCGTATAAACGGAGTTAAAGGCGTTTAAAATTTTCGAATTTTGTCCGATCTCTCCTATTGACTCGATCCACTGTATGACGGCCACCGCCCGATGGACCGATTCCCTCCCGGATTTCCTTCCGTCTGTGAGAAAAAGATGACGAATTGGCAACGTCGCAGCAATTATAAATGAGAGTTGAAAATTAATTAAAAATACATTACCTCGCAAATAGGTGATGGCCTGATGGTGTGCGTGCTAAAATGTCCTAGAGGCGTAAAGGGCCCCGCGTTGATTTAACAATGCGTGGAACTTAGCAATTTGAAGTCCGCGTCAAAATTGTTGAAACGTTAAAATAGATTCAAAATAATTATACACTGAACAAAAAAAGGTTCGGTAAATCCGAACTAGTTAGGATCATATGGAGCATATGTTAGCATAAAATGGAGTTCCTTCGCAATCAAATTTTGAAAGTGGAGAACAATGAAATAGATCCTCTGCATTTTGTCTCAATTGTTTCTCACAAAAATTCACCCAAAACCTTCTTACACTGAAAAAGAAAAGTTCGGTAAATCCGAACTAGTCAGGATCATATGGAACCAGGTTTTGTTTGGTACACACGACCGAATTATTTGGTCCGCTGAACCGAACTATAAGAATTTGTTATGACTCGGTCGCACAAACTGAACAATTTGGTTGAACAGACCGAATAATTCGGTTGTGTGTACCGAACAAAACTTGGCTCCATATGATCCTCACTAGTTCGGATTTACCGAACTTTTTTTTTCAGTAAGAAGATGTTGGGTGAATTTGTGTGAGAAATAATTGAGAGAAAATGCAGAGGATCAGTTTCATTGTTCTCCACTTTCAAAATGTGATTGCGAAGGAACTCCATTTTATGCTAAGAGGTGTACTGTGTTCCACTCAAACCCTATGCACATAGTTCCTTTTAGCATAATTAATAACGTCCATCCACGCAACTTATCTTAAGTACAAGCTATCTGTGTTAGCACCGGGAGGTGGAACCTTAGAGACCGTTCAAATATCACGTGAGCAAGGGTCGCCAAACGAACAGTTGGATGCTGCTAGAAAAAAAGCAGGATTTTTCGTAGAAATGCTGGAGTTTCCCGAAATTATAGGCTGATAGAATTTACTTTCATTTTTTTAGGTTGATATTAGTGATAAACAATATTTTAATCTCTGGTACCATATTACGATGCCTAACAATATATGCCATATATCTTACAAAAATACGCCCAAATGGAAATGTTGCATGTGTGAGGGATTTGCAATTTGACCATTGATTCTTATGTAAAAGTTCGCGAGAAACACGATGGTGCCACTGGTTTTCCCTGAAATCAACTCCCAAGCTCAAAAACGGCTCTCAAATTGAGACCAAAATGGAGGGGATATCCCACCCTACCCTGAGAGTCCACCTCTACATCAAAACAAACTCTCCATGCAAAGATAGGGAGCAAATATATTAGCAGTGATGCCACTCTTATTTGGGAACTTTCAAAGCTGAAAACGACTAATCTTTGCTGAGAGCACGTACGGCATCACTGCTCCCAATACTCCAATACTTCACAAAAGTTTCAACCGGAGTACCACACTTCAGTACCATACTTCGCACCATAGTCCGAACTATATGACGGTATACCTATAACGGTAACAATAATGGTTCATACCTTATGTATAACCTGAACTTCGGCAGTTGGGCCTTAAGTTGTCGGCAGAGACACAGCGCGCTCTGTGGTATATTGATTAATCTGCAATTTATACGTATGGAAATAATGAATCGATAAATAGGGTGTTCCCAACGAACATCTCAATAACCGATTCTTTACTATAGCATCAAAAGGGGAAATGTCGATAATAATCGATCATTCACGCCTCACCACTGGTTGTCGGATGCAAGACCCGAAGACTACAGAGATCCATATGACATGAACTTTGGGTTTCACGTGCAAATTTTTCTCTCCGTGCCAACATTAGTAGCGAGGTGTGAATGATCGATTATTGATGTTTCCCCATTTGACGCTATAGTAAAGAATCAATTATTAAAAGGCTCGTTGCGATCACCCAGTTCATCGATCCTTTTCTATAGGTTTAGATGGCAAATCAATCCATATATCCCCAAGCACGCCACGCCGCTGGCAAACACTGTTTTAAAGGTAAGTATAAAAAAGGAAGGAATAAATTCGAGAATCAAAACACAAGATGTTGCGAGGTGACGCATGACTGAAAAATAATCAATTATTTTTAAATTTTTGAAAAGTTGGCCTCAATTAATATGTCATCAGTATAATGATTTTGAATTTGATTTTCGTTGATGCTGTTCAACGTAAACGGAGTATCAATCATCGAAATTAGCAGAATAAGCGGTTATACGATCGAAATAGGGCGTCGAAGAAGGTTAAAATATTGTGTGAATTGATATGGATATTTAACCTTGAGTTAAATGGAGAAATGTGCTGAAGATTCCACACAATCTGGCAACAATGGCGTCGAGGTGGTCGGTTCACAACCGTCTCATATTGCGCATTACAGTGTATTTCGGGAAAATTTTACGGGAAAATATTCCTGGAAGAGAATTTTTTTAGCTAATCATTTTTTAAGCTATCTGATGACATTTGGACGTCTGCTGTCATTGCTGACGGAGATATACGGTATGCCCTTCCAAGTAGCAGTAAGTAATTCTTAGAATGTCGCAGGTGACGTCCAAGCTGAAGCAGTATTTTGGCAAACTCAAACTTGTTCAATTTTTTATCGAAAAAAGAAGGAGCAGAGCCCTTCACAAATTTTACCGAACTTTCCTTCAGTCATCAAAATTATAAAATAAATATAATATTAAATACTAATATTATATAAAAATAAAATTTAGGAATATTTTCATAAAAGTGTGAGCGGAGGTTTATGAAGAAATTAAAAATTAATAAAACAATACTAAATAAAAATGATTTGTCATACAATTAGAATTATTGCCACTCAAATGAGATCGAAATACCATAGGAGAGAAGACTCGAAATTTAATAATAAAAACATTGACGTTAGGAATACAAATTAATCCGTTCACCACATAATCCATACGTCGAAACTGTCGGTTAAATGACTATTGAACTCTGTGGCTCAACCCCGGGTTTTAATTTGTTCATTGTAATTTCTTAATTTTTTATTTTCATTTTCCAGTTGTAATTTTTGTATATTTTCATGTTTTAATTTTTTTGTTCACTTTTTTAACATTTGATTCATCAAAAACTTCCCTCGATGTCGTCATTAGAAATTATATTCAAGAGGTCTTTGGAAACGCCTGTTGATGAACTCAAGGGAGAGACATGATGATGTGTCATCGGGAAATCCCGTTGATGACGTCATCGTGGTTTTTCTGAAGGGATGTTTTCACGTGTTGAGGAGTTGGGGCCCTGATATTAGCAAAATTGCGCACGTTGAATTCAGATGAGTATGGTGAAGTGGCTACGTTAGCTTGCGTCGAAACAAAGCTCTTTTTAGCAAAAAACGAGCGTCAAATGTGATAGAAATCACGTGTAAAACATTTTAGTCGTGTATGGTACCCAGAAATTACGTGCGCAAAATTTCAGCCTACTACGGCACCCCTACCACGAAGTCCCGAGCACTTGTGAGTCGTTGAGCATTGGTTTTGGCTGGATAAACCATGAATCATGGCAGAAGGTCCTTGCGAGTGAAAGTGTACTTGCCGCAAGGAGGATATTTTGTCATGCCATCTTTAATGCATTCGCTAATTACTACTAGATGAATGCGCACAACGCGTCAAGTGGAATCGTGTTTCGTGAGTTAATGTTGTCCCAAGCAATCCAAGAAAATCATTGTGAGCTGTCTAGCGCAATCTCTATTTTTCAAAAACAGAAAAATCAGAAAAAAATTTAAGGTCATTCCCATTAAAGGACTTGCGAAATTTCTCTTGCGGAAATTTTTTCCGAACTGTGATCGCTAAAAAGGCTGTTTTCCCTGACTCCTCCCCCCCCCCCCCCCCCGGTTGAGACTAAGAGTGGCGTACAGCATAACTGACGCTAAATTTAACACATCATGACAATTAAGCACAGCGATGCACCATGCGTCAGCTTTTGAAAAAATCATTCAGAGCGTAGGATATCGACCTGAAAAGTTGTAAACGTCAGCCAAGTCTCACTGCACAATGTGGCCCCTTACCTGTCTTTTCATCCTAGTTGTGTTCCGTTCATTAGCCTACAGTGGTAAGTAAACCGTGACATTTGGAATGAATTATTTTAATAATTAAGATAGGGACTGATCATAAATCAAGTAACGTTCTGGGCGCAGGGTTGCGCGGATGAAATGAACATATGAAATGTGGAAAATGTCCGTGTAATATTTCATGATATTTCAAAAACTTGTGAATAATATGAAAAGGGTGATACATATTTTCAGGGGCTGGGTATGCAACACGCACTTGAAAACACCAAAAAGCAAAAAACCAGTCTCATTTTATTTAATTTTGAAACATATTTTTCAATATTTTTCTGAAATTAAAATGAAATTTCAAGATTTTATTTTTCATGAAAAATTGCAACCCCGTCCGGGGGGATGGTGTTCCACGGTCAAGGAGAGCTTTACGACATTTTGATTTTTCGTGTTAAAGGATAGTCACCGTCACCGAAGCGTTACAAGGGGTGGACGTGGAAGGGGGGGGGGGAGGTTAAAATGTTGAGGAATTGCGTTACGTAATTTATGAACCCCCTCAAAACCGTACGGATGGTTTCTTCTTTAGGGCATCAAAAATGTTGAGAGTCAGCATTTGAAGAGTGGAAATTCAAAACATATCAGGTATTGCTAAGATTGTACATTGCATTACTCATGTGGTAAATAGATGCATCCTCTTCATGGATTTCTGACCGAGAGTTCTCCCTTGAATTTTGTCTTTTAAGAGCAATTCCTCTCAGGCCTTCGGATCTGCGTTCAATGAGGAGAACAGTAAGGACTGTCCATAAATCACGTAATGAGATTTTCCAGATTTTTGTATACGCCCCCTGCCCCTTTGTAAAGCGGGCGTGATGCTTGTCTAGACATACCCAAAATTTTCAGAATTGTTTAATACTTGGAGGTAAAACTATGCGATTCGAAATTTCAAACAATTCACAAATGTATTGATAACTGTGAAAATGTTTTTGATACTTTGGTGTTGCTTCGACATAGTTACGGGTTGTTACAAAGAGACAAAGCAGAAGAACGGAAATTTTAAGGCCTGAAAAACATCTTAAAAGTCCAGTCATTCTCAAAAATACTTAATTGCAAGAGCGCTTAGTGATAATTGCTTTACTTGATTTGATCCTTTTAGGATCCTTCACACAGTTACCTATTTCAGTTTAAAATAACGAGGGGGGGGTTAATATCTGTTCTTTCAGGCCAAGCATGTCTCTTCATTTGAGACTTAGTCCGTTTTTGCACTCGCAAGCCATCATCATTCATTCAATTATTAATGAGTAAATTATCATCGTATCTTATATTGAGGAAGTGCAAATTAAAGTTTTCGTGCATATTACGACTACTAAAAATGTGACTTTAAATGGGCAAAATATGTTGAAATAGGTCCCTTCATTGTCAAATAGACACAAGCGACCATTTGTCTTTACTTCCTTTCCCTTTCAAATCATATACGAATTTCTGAAACAGCCACATCCCGACTTAATCGCAATCTTCTCTCACATTCTTTTTTTCTGATCTGAGATTTAGTACGGGTCGATTAAAACAGTTTTCAAAATTTTCCTCAAATTCTCAACTCCGTTGCTTGGGTCATCTTGAGACCGGTCGATTCTCAAAAAGTAACTAAAAAAACCGAGAAATGCGCAGTTCAAAAAACGCAAATTTTCCGTAACTTTGAAACGCCCCGGTTTTGGGCCGAACCGAATGAGGTCACCCGGCACCGATCAGATCAGAGCACAGGTTTCTGCGACGTCCATCTGACGTCTTTCTTCTCCTCATACATAAAAACAATAACAAAGGGACTATTCATAGATTACGGAACGCTAAATTTGTGGTTTTTTGACCCCCCCCCCCCCTGTATTGCTCCATCACACTGTGTTGGACCCCCCTAGAACTTACGTATAATACTTCCCGGACCCCATCCCCCATTTAAATAAAAAATAGAATCTAAATATCATCGTACATTTCCTGAACGTTTTGGCTTTTCTATTCAGTGAGAAAAAAAGAAAGTATTGAAGGGAATATTTTCGAAATTCCTTAAACATTCTAAAGACAACCGACAAAAAATTCAAAATAAACCAGGAAAAATCACTTACACTCGTTACATAACGCGTCGCTGTATGCCTTTCAGCCCTCCTCCCCCTGTAACACCGCGTAACGCTAACAAATACCCCCTCCCCTATCTTAGAGCGTTTCGTAATTTAGAGACGCCCCTTAAGTCAAAACTATATCTTCAGAACCAAAAAATCCAATCTCATTCGTGTAATCTCTTATTTATAGTATATAAACAGGAACAATTCCACGTTGAAACAAGTTTTATTTTAACAAACACCAGTGGAATATGAGAGAAAATAGCGATTTGACTACCACAGTGCATCACTCTTATCATTGATTCGTCATTCTGAGGCGTTCGAGATTCCCTCTAGTCTCTAAACATTTTAAAACCAGGCTTGTCCGGGATTTTGGCTCCAAAAATACGCAATAAAGCGCCAAGTAATCTACTGACCTGATACTTTCAAGAAAATTAAATGAAAAACACAAGGTTTAGTGATCCACTCACGCAACGATTTACGATACCCAAGCAACCCGCCCCATTTTTTTTTTTAAAAAAAGAGGGTTTTCGAGAGCATCGTCGGAATTTTCCTGAATTGTTGCTATCGGTTTCGAAAAAGGAAATTACTACGGTGCTAATTACGAGAAACTCTAGATTTCGCACCGAATCGCATTTTCTGATGGACAAATTTCGTTAATTTTGCAACTTATTTGTATTTTTTTCCGATTCAACCTCCCCCCCCCCCCAAAAAAAACGAGGGTTCAGTGCTAAAAATTTGCGCCCCTAACTACAATACAACACGGAAAGAAATTAAATGTTGATTTAGTATTTATACTGTTAAAAAGATGTCCGGCAAGTTTCAAATGCTGATTTTACATTTGAACAAATGCTAACGTAACTACGCCCACTGCAAAACGTACAAATTAAAATGCTATGTTAGCATTTTTGTACTGTAAAGTCAGAATTTGAAACTTGTCGGACATCTTTTTAACAGTATAAATGTTAAATCAACATTTAATTTTTCTCCGTGAAGCTATTTCCAAATTTCGCCCTTTTTACGTATGACTATCATCAGAATTAGATAAGATTTTCGGCATAATTCTCGCACTTTTACCGAACAAAGATTTTTCAGGCACCGGAGCTAATTTTCCGCCTCGTTTTTTACTAGAATTGCAAATGGTTACTGACTTCTTTGTTGTCGTTATTATAATTATCATTGTGATAGCTATTAAAAACTTTATAATTTCAGCCCTGTTGAAGATTTTATAAAATCATTTCCATGGGTTCGAATTACACCCATAATGGACCACTAAACAAGGTACTAATTTAAGCAATTTTTGATACATGTTTCTGAACCAGAATTTTACGTAGAGGACGATTCGCGCAACGAAAACTAATGAAACAATCTCCAAACAAAGATATTAACGTTTTTATTTCACATTGGTTACGAGGAATTTGAACTGCCCGCTCACAAGAAACTCAAAGCTCTACGTGAGTCAAATCGCGCACTACAACGGTTTCACCAAGCTTCTCAATCGAGTAATGTTCATTTCCCACCATGTGTTGTTCAAACTATAAGCATTTTGCTACAGCTGAGCCAAAGCGTCAAGATTGAGGTTGCCAGATTTTTACATCGCAGAGACTGTCATGATAACGTTTAGCGCAACGATAAGAATCACGCAGAGCATTGAGTTTTCATGAGCGGGTGGTTTGAATTCACGTATCAAGAATCATTAAATCGTCACCTTCCAGGCAAAGTATCACAAGCGCCATGCGACGTTTAAAAATTTCCGCCGCCATTATATTTTTTTACAGAGAAATTGTTCAACGAAGCTGTCCGAAAATTACACCGAATTTTCTTTGTGCTGCCGATATTTAGTGAAATTTTCGAACAGATTCAACCAACAATTTCTCAGTAAAAAAATAAAATGGCGGCGGAAATTTGTGAACGTCGCATGGCGCTTGTGATACTTTGCCTGGAAGGTGACGAAATATCTTTGAAAGTAGTTGCTTTCGGTGATTTTCGTCGTGCGCGTCGTATTCCACGTGAAATTGTATTCAAGGAACATGTATCAGAATGCTGAAATTCGTACCTTGTCTAGTGGTCCATTCGAACGTTGACGTATGTCGTGTTTTCGTTGACGTGTCTCGCACGTCAACGTGATGTTGATGTCATCTGAAAAATTAAAAAGAACATTCTAAAAATTACTTCTCCATTCTCATCAGATTCTAATGAGATTTCTAATGCGTCTCACGGTCTCTTTTATCTGCAACGTTACTGTGATTCACCAATCAACTTTTTTTTTCACAGATGCGAATGCGGGGTTGCCAGATAAAACAGGGTTTCCGAGCAGAGGATACTCGTTCAGAGGTGAGTAGAAATTGATCCAGGGCTTTCTAAATGGGAGAGAGTCCAAGAAGACTTTCAGTGGTTTCGTTTCCTCCTCATTCGATCAATTCAATAAGAGCTTCGGGTTCTCATACTAAGTCTCTGCATTCAATATACTCAAAAATAAATACAAATTAAAATTAAAAAACTAACGCGACGCGGGGCCAGTTTTTCACATAGATTTTCTTCAATTTGCCCGATGATTCTGGACTGATCATTGTAAATAGGAATAATGGCAAACAACTTAGTTTTTCACAATAAATTCGGCTTTCGTCTATTGGGTGCGATGGTCAAAACTGATTTTGACTGGTCACTGCTTTACTAGTTTTGACCGAATTCTAGATTTCGACCACAGTAGACCAACGGTAATCCACGAGGGGCCTCAGAGTTAATCCATACTGGTAAAAAAAACCTCTTGGTTCAAGAGTGCAGTTTCTTGTCGCCGGATTTATGAGTCTGGACTCTTGTTTCAATGCAAAATCCGCTTGAATCAAATGCAATATCCGCTTGAAACAAGAGCTCAAGACTCTTAAATCCGGCGACAAGAAACTGCACTCTTAAGTCAATGCACCGCGGCATTGGTCCAAGAGGTTTTTTTATTACCAGTGCATTATTTTCCCCCGTCAAAACAGTGATTGAGTCAATTAGAGAGGCCGGACATAAAATGTTTGACTATAGCTGCTCATTTTGGTGTTTATTTCGTTATTTTTAACATTTCAAGGGGTGCTTCAAGGAGAAAATTTCACGAGGAAACCAATAAATCCAGTTTTAGAACCTCAAAATGTTATATAGACAGAGTTATAAGCGTTTAAAGTTTCCAAAATTTGTCCGACCTCTCCTTTTGACTCGGTCCACTGTGCGTTGTCTAAACAATCATCTTCATCAACCAAATGGATTGTTCCATTTTCTCGTCTTCTTCTTAGTCCATCGATGCCAAGAATCAGCCCGCTATGTAGCCTAAGTTCGTGACCGCAATTTAATTCTAGTCGGACCTCTTGGGTCTCTAAGATTCATGGCTTCATAACTGCTGGCTAATTATAGAAACTGTTATACATAGAGACGGAGCGATGGACAACGAAGTCAAAGATAAAAAGGACCAATTCTTTTAGTTGGACCAGTTGGTTTTCATAGATTAAGGAAGAAAATAATGGACTATAAGGTCTCCCGGAGAGATTTGATTGCCGTTAGTTAGTCCGTTGATTAGCTCCTTTGTCCAATGCCAGCTCCTGTCCGATCGCTCTATTTTCAATTTGTCCTTTTTGTCTATCTTCCTATCTACCAGTCCGCTAGTTGAGGTAAAAATAATTTTGTTAGGAGAGGCCGCGCCGGTTCCCTAGTACGTAATTTCCTTTATAAAATAATGAACATATGAACATGAGCTTAGTATAGATGTAGATTGCATACTGCATTCGTTGAGTTATAAAAGAACTAAAATATGGTATGCCTGGACGCCTGGTATATTCGATTTTACGAGGGGTATTCTTAAAGTAAGTTAATATTTGTCCTATCTTCTAAACTAATAAAAATAATTTAAATTTGTAAAAAGTTTCTGAATTTTCATCCCCTCAGCTTTCTGAAAAGCTTCGGTTTTTTTTTAAATTTGACCTTCTGAGGGCCGAGTGACATCAGTTTTCCCACACCCGTCTCTCACCACCGCGTGTCCAAAATTTACGCGCGCCTTTAGGGGCGCTCAATGAGTGTTACTGATTTATTTCTTAGAAAGAAGCACAAATATTGATGCAAACATAAACTGTGATTCGTGAATAGGCTCAAATCAGCATTCAAAAGAAAATACCTTGGCTTTTTGTCTCGTCAAATTAATCTGCTTCATGACAATGCTAGGCCCCATACAGCTCATGTGACCAATCAGTTGTTGACCTCCTTAAAATGAGACCTTTCCCATATCCTCTTTATTGTCAGGATCTCACCCCGAGTGATATATCACTCTTATTAGCTGAGCTAGAGAAGAGTTTTGGCGAAAAAAGTTCCTTGGACGACGATGAGGTGTAAGAAACTGTACAAAAGTTTTTGCAAAAACAGAATCGCCAGTTTTACGCTGATGTAATAAAAAAGCTCTTGTCATGGTATGTAAAATGTGTCCGACGAGATGGGGATTACGTGGAAAAGTAAAGTCAGGTCTTCACAAACATGGAAATTTTAAATTTCAAACAAGAAATTCCATTTTGACAATTCGCAGGATGAAGCCGTCCTATGACCTCCCCAGCGCGCGTCAATGTAACGTAAACCGATGTAAACTGAACACGTGTTAATTTAACAATCAGTAGGGACTTCATGACAGTCATAATCATTGCACGAATCTTTTTCTACTTTACATTTTGAAGAGGAAACATGTGGGTAATTCTACGAATTTTCAGTCGGTAGCGTTTTATTTTGAAAATGTGCGATAAAAAATCTCATGTTTTACCTGATGATGTGGAAAACAAGTGTTTTTAATCAGCTCGATTGTAAAATTCAACATATTGAGCTTTATTTTCAGCTTTTCCTGTTAACCGTCACCATCATGAGTGTTAGGTTGCAATGTTTACAGTCTCATAACTTTTTTCTGTTCTGATAATTTGTTCGGATTTGTGGACTAAATACATCAAAAATACTTGTTGTCGAATAAACAATGTAATTGATTTTTTTTTTTTTATCAGAAATGTATTTTCCACTCGGAATATTTCGGTAATATGCTATCATTAAGTTTTGACGTCACGACCGGCGCGGCTGTTTTTGTTTGTCAGACCGGCTGCTAATTATTTACCGTTAATACATGTCCCAGAGACCAATATTAACGGTGTTCAATATGAGCCTTTTTTATCGGTAGTGACGACAAATGAATTGTTTTTATCACCACGAATATTTCTCAGTGTAGGGGCGGACATAATCGCTGTAAAACCGATTGATTCCGTTCAGTGAAGTGCTCACATCAAAATAAGATTGTGCAGTCATTGCCGGAATTTAGAAGATTCTGGAAGAATTAAAAAGGAAAATTCACTCAGTGAGACTGTTTTACGCAAGAGATACAGCCATCAAAATACATTTTCTACGGGTGAATTCTCTGGAAATTCACGACGGGCAAATCGAACAAGTCTAAAATACACTCCTTATAGAGCGCACCCTGCGTGGTTTGGGACACGCTTTTTCAAATCTACCAACAGTCAGATCTGCCCGGAGAAAGCCCCAACCTAAATAAAATTAATTTACAACATAGAGAGAAAAAAGGAGGTATTTGCATTTCGGGTATCTTGGAATTTTTTTGATGACGTAGGTCGGTACAGCAACGTTTATCATCGATTTTCGAAATGGTGTTATTTATGGAAAAAAGTCATTCTATAAAAAGTGCTTGAAATTATATCATGAGTTGATTTAAGTAAAAAAAATCGGACATTATGGTCCGTTTTTCATATTTCGAATTCCGGACTTCGCTGGCCAGGTTGTACCGACCTACGTCACAGGGTAAACAAACCTCAAGATGCGAACACCTTTTTTTTCTCTATGAATTTACTGTCCTTCAAAATTAGCTTTCCGTGTGATTTTGCTAGAAATGGACCTTGGCCCCTAGCCCCCCCAAATTTTAGCGTATCCCAAAATCGTTTGACGTGCATAAGGATACCATAGTTATGGCGTTTTCTGAAAATTTTGAATGAAATCGAACGGATAGATTCTGAGATATCGCTGTAGACAGATTTGGGGGACGCTGGACGGATGGACACACATTTTTTCAAGTATGGTTATTTTGACTCCTGGGACCTTAAAACGCCTAGAAATGATGAAATTTCAACTTTTTTCCCCCTTGGAGGATGACAATACTTTTTCTACCATAGGGTAAAGCGAGAAAGTAAGAACCTAGCGAACTGTTACGCTCTCCTTGCGAAAGATTTTAGTTGATGAAATGCTTTTGATTTTGTGAAAAGAGGAAAAAATGATGCCTTGTGTTGGAATTGTTCAGCCAACGTGCGTTAAAAAACAGCATAAAGCAGGAAATATCAATGAAGAGGGAAAAATCTCACATACAAGCACAATTTTTCCTCAAAGAGATACGCTGTTTTGGTGCAACCTAGTAACGACCATTCAGGATGGCAACTGCACACGCGTTTCGGCCTTATTGGCAGTGGCGAACATCGACGTACATCGATATTTCCATTGAAGCTATGGTAAAGAATCGATTATTAAGGCGTTCGTTGCGAACACCCTGATAATCGATCCTTTTTCACAGGTTGAAATGGCAGATCAATCGATATATCGCAGGGTACACCACGCGGCCACGCTACTGCTTATGGGGCCAATCCGTAGTGCAGTGCAGTGTCGTTGCTAGTGTTGCAGTGAACAGCGTATCTCTTAGAAGGAAAATTTTGCCTGTGTGTGAACTTTTTCTTTCTGAATTGATATTTTCAGCTATGTGCTGATTTTTAACGCTCGTTGGCTGAAAAAATCCTGACATACTGTCTTATGATCCGTGCGTCTACCGCAATCGGTTTGTGAAAAAATAATGATTGACATCTATGGAAATCATGTAATAGAAAAATGTAGTAGAATCATTTGTTCTCTCAGATTTTTTACTCCTCTGCCTGTGCGAACCTACTCGGCGGTGACTGTGAACAACTTTAAATAGCGTGTTACAAACTACGCAGATCGCGTGCTACGAAAACGATTTCACCCTTTTTCCACGCGCCATTCATGATTTTCGTGAGATTTTACCAGTGGCGTGGCGTGCATTGTGATGTATCGATTGATTTGCCTTTTAAATCTATGGAAAAGGATCGATAAACAGGGTGTTTGCAACGAACACCTTAATAATCGATTCTTTACCACAGCTTCAAATGGGGAAATATCGATAATCGACCATTCACGCCTTGCCACCAGATTTTACCCGTACAGAGTATATTTATTTGGCTTATTTGTTGTGTGTGACCGACCTGTTGAACATTTTTGTGCGTCGGGAATGTCAAGCTAGTTTTTTTAGCACAAATTGCTACTTTCTGGTGGAAAAAACTCAAGCCCCTATTTTTCTTCGTCCTTTTTTTCAATGAGATTAAATAAAATGACTCTAAAAATCAAACGGGCTTATTCATCCATTTCTCTCGCTGGCAGATCAAAATAATCACCGTGACGATAGTGACAATTCTCTGCAAGGATTTATCTTTTACCAAAAAAAGAAAAAAAGGGGGGAAAAGCTTGGTAAAAAAGGCATTGGTATTAAATATTTAAGCCTGATGCTATACACTATGCAGAGATAGAAACACAAACGCTAGAGCACGACAAAATTAAGTTGAATATTTTATGTCTGGGGGGTCAAATTGGACAATTTTCTTAGAATTGTCCAGGTATGTGAATGCATATACGAGGGTTGTTTAGCATGTACGTTTACAGAGTTAACGCTGAAAGTTCGGTTCACTTTTGTTCGAATACAACTAATTTTAAAAGAAACACAGTCATTCCTGCAATTTCCTAGCGAGTTAATGCAGGGCCGGATTTACCTACTTGCCGCCCATGGGCCGCCTGTATTTAGCCGCCCCCTTCTCATTCGTTTTGAAACATCAATAAAAAACCATCAAGTGAGCGTGCCGGACAGGGAGGGATGCATAAGACGCGTTCACTTGTGTTGGGCACATTTTTTGTGAAAGCCGTGTCAACTTTAGCAAAATTTCACGGAACTTAGCACGAAATTTAAGTTCCGTAAACTTATCTCAATATGGACAAGGCCTTCCATCTAAAAGAAATGTACGAAAAAATTATAAAAGAACAGATAAAATGTGGTTTTAAAATTTTAACTTTCGCCGCCACGCCGTGCCGACCGCACTGTGATTGGCTCAACGCGTGAAGTATTCGTACAGTCTTATAGGCGCTATGCGTTTCTCGTCGACCGCTGCCGACCGCAGTGTCTCGCAATGCGTGAAGTATTCATGCAGTCTTGTAGGCGCTAATATGTGTCACATGCCGACCGCCGTGCCAAGGGTTTCTCCTTCTCATTTCAAGTCCTCGCCATCACTGCTCTCTGCACCGAGCCACTCCAGGCCAAATTGCGTGTATGGTTTCTCTCTTAACTCAACTAATTAAACGTGCCGTCTCTTGTATCACCGAAAGACGACAAAATGCAAAATTTGCTGCCCCCCTAAATTTGCCCCTAAAATGTGGCCACCCCCTAAATCCGGCCCTGCGCGTTCTTCCTCGGTTTATATGACGTTCAACCATTTTTAAGCCACGATTTTGCGATTAGCGATAGATTTAGCGCTCACAGCAACTCACTTGCTGATATGGCGCTCCGGGAAAATTTGGACCCGCGAGAAAAGGAGATTGGTTCAGAAAAATCCACTTTTCTAGAGTTCTATCAAACGAAATTTAAAATCTATAGCGCGTTTGAGAGCTGAGAATGCTGGTTTTTCAACGTTTTTTACAGATTTTCTTTGTCTATCTTAATTTAGGAGATATTGGATAGGTCAACTCACTTTCTGGACGATCCTCGTAATGGAGATGTTGCATGAGGGACTTGCGATTTGACGATTGATTCTTATGTAAAAGTTCGCGAGAAACACGATGGTGCCACTGGTTTTCTCTGAAATCAACTCCCAAGTTCAAAAAAAGCTCTCAAGTTGAAGCTAAAATGGAGGGGATATTCCACCCAACCCTGAGAGTCCACCTTTACATCAAAACAAACTCTCCATTTAAAGATAGGGAGCAAATACATTTGCAGGGTTGCCGTGTTTTCAGTTTTGGAGTCCCCAAATAAAGTGGCAGCCCTGTCAATGTATTTGCTCCCTATCTTTGCATGGAGAGTTTGTTTTGATGTAGACAAGGACTCTCAGGATAGCTTGGGATATTCCCTCCATTTTGGCCTCACTTTGAGAGCTTTTTTTGAGCTTAGGAGATGATTTCACAGAAAACAAGTGGCACCATCGTGTTTTTCGCGAACTCAAAGATAAGAATCAACAGTCAAATTGCAAATTCCTCACACATGCAACATCTCCATTGTATCTTGTCTAATGGTCCATTTTATTGTTTTTGTCACAGGAACGAATCGGGGAAACGAAGATGGCTCGCACGAAGGTGAGTTTTGAGTGGAATAAGACTTCCTTTCTAAAAGAGATATTATATCCAGATACAAATGATGTTCCTCCGCCGACGTAAGGGCATACCTTCAATTCTACATTAGCCCCGCCGGGAACTAATATTGGACGTATTTCTACCAAACAGAACTATGTGCAGGTGGGAGATAGGGTATGCTCGTACTTGAGGGTCGTAAGAACGAATGGGAAATATAAAGCGCCAGTGACGTCAGCAGCGACGACTGAGCCGAAAGGGGGGCGATCCGCGGCATTAACTCATGAGCCCTGTCCACAACGCTCTAGACACGTGCCCACGGCTCATGAGCTCTGCACATACTGCCGTGCTAAGGAAAAACGTCGCATGAAAATTCGATAGTTGCTTAATTTCCTTCGATACAATGTTTATTTTTGAGGAAAGTTATGAATATTATTCCGAGAAATTTTCATAGAGTACAATAGAGTCGCAAAGTACTGGATCGCCGATGAAGTCACTTTTCGAGGCTGTTTTGTCCAGTTCTCCGGAGACTAGTGTGCGGCGACTAGCGATGACGCATACGCAGAGACTCGCGCTCAGCGCTCCCCACTCCCGACAGTCCCGACTCGGCCATACTCGGCTCCGTTCGTCGGCTAGACACACACTGAACCAGCTAAAATAAGTAGGCCGGTAATAAGTCTGAAATTGAGTCCATATATGAATATTATCTCGGAGTAACATACATTAATGGATTCATTATGGCTTTGAATATCTATTTCAAGCAAAATTTGCACAAATTAATACCGATGGAATTAAAAAAAGTCGAAAAAACACAAGCAGTCGTTGATTTCTCCATAAGCCACCGTGTAAAAAAATGCCGGTTGGTTCACACTTGGTATAAGTCAGAAATTAAATCCCAATATGAATACTATCCAGGAGTAATATACATCAATGGATTCATTATGGCTTTGACTACCTTTAAATAGCAAAATTTGCAAAAATTAATGCTGATTGAATTATAAAATACCTAAAAAACACAAGCAGTTCTTGATTTCTCCATTAGCCGCCGTGTTACAAAATGCCGTTGGGTTCACAAATGGTTCACTATTTTCGGAGCACACGTGGCTCGGAAACGCCTGTTCATGGATTGGCTTCATCGCCGCTCCAGTACTTTGCGACTCTATTGTACTCTATGGAAATTTTTCAAGAACTTTAGGTAAAATGGGCGAACAAAATTTTCCAAAAAAGTGGAAGAAAAATATTTTACAAATTTTCCCGAAAAATCGTGATTTACCTAGGCAACGCCTAAAGGATCATACGGCGTTCCTCCTTAGCACGGCAGTATAGTTGGCACATGGTTCCGTTTGCTGAATTGAAGAAGCTAGATTTTACATTCTGTCAAACGGAACTGAGCGGTCTATCGTTCATTTTCTGGCTAAAATTCAAAATCCGCCCGGTAATTCGACTTAATCGATACGATAATATCGCAAAAAAGTTCGACCTCGCCAGAACTCGTGACGAATCACTGCTTCAATCAAAGCCGATTTATACTTGCTTTTAGCAGTGTTGAACTTCCAGCCTCCGAGATCTGATTGATACTCCGCAGCCTGTGACAATATATACAATGCTAAAACATATAACACAGTGGGTAAAAGGCTAATTTTCACGTGAATACTACCAAATCGTCTCGGCTGAAAACTCAGCCTTCCTCAGCTGGATAAAACAGTAAAACAATTTTAAAAATCTAAAACGTACCTAGTACTTGGCTGTACCTCTCAAAGCAAGCACAATGTTGTTATCAACATTGGGAAATAATTGGAACCTCAACATTGGGAATAGCAATAACCGCACCGTTCTCGCTTTGAAAGGCACAGCTAAGCACTACGTTTGAGATTTTTTAAAAGAGTTCACTGTTTTATCCAACGAAGGAAGGCTGGGTTTTCAGCCGAAACGTTTTGGTAGTACACTGAAAAAAGAATCTCGGTGTATTTACCAAGAAAAGGGTAAAATTACCAAGAATTCAAGGTTCTATTTGATCCCAGTTTTTTCTAGGTAAAATTACCATTTATGGAATTGGTAATTGGAATTGATTACCAATAAAAGTGGTATTCTTACCCGAAAAAAACAGTAAAAACCGGTTTTTAGGTAAGCTTACCAGTCTGTCTTGGTAAAATTACAAATAATTGGTAAAAAAGTGAGGTGGTAAAGGGACCAACGGACCTTGGTAAAAACGCCGAGAATTTTTTTTCAGTGCGCTGTGTAATTTGTTATATTATTGCTTCCAGTCTCCTTTTTTTGTGTGGCTCCACTCTGTTTAATGTATTTCTTGCCTAGTTGAGAGAGTGTGCGACAGTTCAAGACCCTCGGATGTGAAAAGCTGCCACGCTTACTGCAACTCCTTGTGGGGCAGGGTCTCCTTGTTTGGCTGGCCATGGTCCAAGGGAATGTGCTATAAAAGCGACTGCATTTGCAAATTCAACCATTTGGAACTGCACGAATATGCAGATCCGTGCACTCACAGGTCTGTTTGGGGGTCGCTCAGAAGCAACAAAAAGATCGCCCGTCGAGCAATTGAGGTATAAATTAATCGGTCTCTTAAAAATATGGACAAGATATAAAAAGAACTGTTAAAGCCCTGGATAGACGATCAAATTCCGAACCAATTCCGATCAAAGTAGACATGCTGCTGACTGGTGGTCACCATCTACCATCAAATTTTGACGGGCCGCACTTTTTTGTTCAAAGTAAGATCAGAACGGAGTGCCACCATTCATCATTTCCTGCCACAGGAAACATTTCTGCCAAGTTTTCATTTTAAAATGAAGCAAATTAATGAGTTTAAGACTGATGACTCCCGACACTTTGATGCTACTTTGATCGGGATTGGTTCGGGAATTTGATCGTCTCTCCAGGGCTTTAAAGAAAATAAGACGACGGTTCCAACGTTAAGACGTTGGACAGCGTTCATCTTAGCACCTCGTCAATTCATTCGTTTTTTTTTGTGTTTTTTTTGTTGTTGTTGTTGTTTGTTTTTTTTTAAAATTATTATTAGTAATCGAATGTCTTGGTTCAAATGTGAAAGTTGTTCAGCGCGGACGGAGGAGAGCGCTGCAAGACGCTGTTGAACAAGACGTGGAGCGTTACATAGGAAAGAAACATATGTACAAGAAACGTTATGTCATCATAGAGTAAAATATAGGGGTCATTTTATGGAGTGAACGGGTACTTTGTACCCGAAGATTTTTTTAGCACTGCGACGACAAATGTTTGAATGAACTTTGAAGCAGTCATTAAAAAATAATAGGTACGTTGCAAGACAAGACTACCAGGATTATATAAAGTGGACAAGATGGGAGAAATAAGGTAGAAATAGTAACTAAAAAACTAAGAACGCCGCACAGTGTATCGAGTCCATGGGAGAGGTCCGACAAAATTTGGAAAATTTAAAAGCTAATAACTCTGTTTGCAAAAAACATTGAGATTTTAGAAGTGGCTCCATTGGTTCCCTCGTAAAATTTTTTTCTGTAAGCACCCCTTCAAATTTGAAATGTGACGAAATAAACATCAAAACTTGCAGTTTTAGTCAAAAAATTCATGTTCGACCTCACTGATAGACTCGATCCACCTTGCGTTGGTATCTTCCACTCGTTTTTAATTCAATTTCTTCAAAAAAACTAGCAGGCACTTCCTCTTCCAAGTATGTATTCAGCAGATGGGTGGTTTTTATACGAGGATTAAGAATAAACAAGTGGTTAGAAATGAAAACAAGTTGGTTTTTGCAATCGCTAGCGATAGCAATATTCGTCATGGGAACTTTAGCTTCTGGGATATGAAAATGTTAAGGTACAGTTCGTTTGCAGTATCTTCAGAATTGAAGGGGCTATGTAATTTTGTGTCAACATCTCTTTTTTAACATTTTTAATTTTTTTTTCTTTGCATACAAGAAAGCTGTTATTTACCAATTATTTATTTTCGTTGGATTATACATGGTTTTCGGAAGTTAACGCATTTAACTTTCAGTTTCGCTTTTTCGGCGTAAAGTATGATATTTGCCCGAATACGCATCATAAGTGACCTATGTGCCTCCTAGGTTGCCATTTTTTCATTCAAATAGATGTAACTGAAATGTTTGATGTGCACTATACTACTTTCATGTCATTGCTTTATTTATTTTTTGAAAAAAGAAAATACCATCATTAATTTGGGCGAACAGAGAAAATATACATCAATATTTGGGTCAACATCTCCCTGATTATATAACGGATGAATATATTAGTATTTCTGTATCAAAAAACTTAGCTTTTGTCTTCAGAGATACACTGATTCTAGTCCAAGGCAATTTGTTTTATTGAAAAGACAAAAAAACAAAAAATAAAAAAAAAAAAAAAACAACTGAAATGTTAGACATACTATTTTCATGTCTTTCTATTTGTATCAATAGGTACATCTTGCTTAACTTACGAACGTTGAATGCAAATAAACTTCATTGAAAAAAAAAATAACGTCATTAATTTGGGGAAACATGTGGCTAATTATATGAAGGAGATATATTCCAGTATTTTTGTTTAACATATGAACTCACGAGAAAATGTTTGTACATTTATCATCTAGTATTAATTATTTTTTGATGATTGGTCTAAAACATTCAATACAACCATTAAAAATTAACACCCATCGCCGGGTATCGAACTCCCGATCATCTATTGCCCGCACCTTAGCAAGAAATGGGGCGCCTCAGTCAAGTAGGCTATCTCAGAGCCGCAGCAAATCGAGTAAAAATAGCATTTAAAAGACTCGGACGATGGGCGGGACTTATCACAAGAGTTGTCCTTGAGCGATTCGCGTCTTCGTAGCCTCTGAGATATGAGAAAAAGAGCTAACTGCCTTTCTCTGTGAGACTTTGTTTGCCTATGCTATCATGTGTCTCGAGTTTCATCCCAGAATGCATTCGCGATCGCGGCAGTAAGCTGAGGCAATATTTCTGTATTCATGGAATAAATCAATCAGTCGAGTTCCAATTTTGGCTCATATATCCGTAACGGGTCCTCCAGAGCAGTTTTCCACCTTGCACAATTGTTATAATTTCTTTATTTCTATTTGTAAAATTTGAGGTGGGATAATGGCGGCTTCTCAAGAGCAACGAGGTAGGCGATCTTTTGCACCAACGAACAGAAAACTGATGGCGAAAAATAACCAATGAAAACCTCCCAAAAAAAAGAATTTGCCCAAAAACGGAACTTCGTGGATCTGCGCAGATTTACCAGTCAGACACGACATCTCAAAGAGGAAAAAAACTCGCTGAAAGCGAATTTTAGCAATCAACACAACTTGACGTAGAGACATGATTGGCTAAAAAATACAACGGTTTTTGATACATCGGAAAATCAACCAAAAATCGAACACTGGGCGAAACGCTCAAGGTCGCAGAGGTATAGGGAATCCCATTGCGAAAGCAACGGAACGATTCTAATATCATGGGGAACTCCGTTCCCATGACAATAAAATAATATGAACTATGCAAAACGATAATCCTGGTATCGGAACTTGGCTGTTTTTGAAAACGCCTTCAAATGGAGCGTGATACCTCACGCATTCCGGAGAGTTCAAATAGTTGTATCATTGCGCCGTAAGAATGTGCCGGAAGATTACAATTGAAATAGCCTCCATGCACGCTGGCCTTTTCGATTTCCATTCCCATTTTTGCAGTCATAAATGCACAGCTGAATTGCGCTCCAGCTGGAATAATTGTCAACCGAAGGCTGAGGTTATTTTGTGTTTTACTTCCCGTAGTAACCAAACTTTTTTGGTGAAATTTCTCTACGTGTAGAGGGAGACACTCTTGTATTTTATTACTTTTTTCTTCAACATGTATTTTCAATCCTTTAAAGCCGTTTCTTGGCTTCCGAACTTATTTTAATTTTTCTGGGATTTAAGGCAAGAGTCGTTCAAATGGATCCAAGACAACGATTTGCGGTATTCAAAAGTGCCTTCAGGAGAAGGTACAGCTCAAAGAATGAAGAGAATAAACGCTTTGAGATCTTCCAGAGGAACTTGGTCACTATCGATAAACTCAATGCTCAAAAGAAAGGAAGTGCCGTTTTTGGTGTCAACATCTTCGCTGATTATACGCGTAAGTATGGTTGCTTATGCATATCACAAGAAATACAAGCTGTCTCATACGGTAGTACGAAACGAAATTAACTTTTCGAGGCTTCGATCAAATGTTTCATGAAAAGCCAGCGGGTTGATTCTTAAAATAGACAAAAAAGACAGAGAGATATGAACGCATCCTGTTGATGGAAGCGGGAGGTGATTGTGTTCAAGCTAGGCTTTAGGAGATCCTCTCCTCAGCATCATAAAAAAGATGATTTTTGCAAAAATCGAGTATTTTCGGAGAATAACTTTGGAAATGGAAATATATTGTAAGTTTCGTGCTTCTTTGCAAAAACAAATTATTGTAACATTTCCTATGATCCTCTTTTTAGAGTTTCACGATGGACCACTAGACCAGGTACGAATTTCAGCATTCTGATACATGTTTCTTAACCAAAATTTCACGTAAAATACGATGCGTACAACGAAAATTACCGACATTAACTCCTTAAGAAGATATTAATTGATTCTTGATGCGTGAATTCAAACCACCCGCTCATGAAAACTCAATGCTCTACGTGATTCACATCGCGCGCTAAACGTTATCATGACAGTCTCTGCGATATATAAAAATCTGGCAACCTCAATATTGACGCTTTGGTTCAGCTGTAGCAAATTGCTTATAGTTTGAACAACACATGATTGGAAATGAACATTACTCGATTGAGAAGCTTGTTGAAACCGTTGTAGTGCGCGATTTGACCCACGTAGAGTTTTGAGTTTCTCGTGAGCGGGCAGTTCAAAACTATCGTAACCAATGTGAAATAAAAACGTTGATATTTTCGTTAGGAGTTAGTTTCAGTGATTTTCGTTGCGCTTATCGTGTTCTACGTAAAATTCTGGTTAAGAGACATGTATCAGATTGCTTAAATTCGTACCTTGTCTAGTGGTCCATTGAGGTTTACAAAACCTGTCCTAATCGCATGATGAAATGTTAAGGGATCTCCTCCCTTAGTCAGTACGCCATAAAGGGTTCTCCTACGAGAATGAGTAGTTTAATAAATCTCTTTGAATGCGGCCCTCAGCGGGCTGATTATTGAAATTGAAAGATAAAGCTATAGATAAAGAAGACAAGGGGCAAATGGAACTACTGTATTGGTGGAACAAGGGTCGTCGTAAGATGGAAGTTGTGCTCTTAGAGGAACTTGTGGCGATTGTTCTTGGTAAACTCACGAGAGACCGTAAATTCAGTCTATTATTCTCCTCCTTAGTCTTTCACGACGACCCTTTTTCGACCAATAGAAGACTCGCTCCGTTTTCCTCTTGTCTTCTCTATGACTCCTCGTGATTCTCAGGAGAGGAGTACATGAGAACGAGCAGCAGACCACCCATTGTTGCCAGGTTGTGCTGACAATCAACAGTATTCCCCATATCGACGGTGAAACTACCAAACCACGTATCTCGTTTGTGGTGTTTAAAAATCTACGCTCGCATTTTATTTTTTTGAAGTAGACCAAATCAATATCATACCTTGAAATTTTCACAGAATTTTCTCCGCACGAAGAGGAAAAATCACAGAAATTTTCAAGACTGGACGTTAAGTAGTTTTTCATTTAAAAAATAAAGTATGACAGGAAGTCTGCGACGTCGCAAACCGAGATACGTGGTTTGGTAGTTTCACCGTCGATATGAACCCATGTCGTATATCTCGATTTAATGGCACAACTCGGTAATTGTGTGTGATCCCCAGAGGAAGAGTACATGAGAACGAGGGGCGGCAAGCCGCCCAGGTCCCAATCATTGACCCCACGAATGTTTACCCCTCGCGGACGCAAAAGGAGCAACTCAGCGCCACCACCTGGACGCACCAACTCCAGGGAGCCTCGTTTCCCGGAGCGCGGGGGGTCAGTGCCGCCCCCCTACACCATCGGCCGAGACCGCCCCGATCCCCCTCTCAAGGACTGGCGAGTTCCTGCTCACCTGTACCCACCGACCCAACCGCAAGTACGCAACAACCTACATTCCCGTCTTATCAAATAAACATTCAAGAGAACACTGAAAAAAAATCTCGGTGTATTTACTAAGAAAAGGGTTAAATTACCAATAATTCAGGGTTCTATTTGATCCCAGTTTTTTCTTGGTAAAATTACCATTTATGGAATTGGTAATTTTACCGAGAAATCTCGGTAAAATTATTGAACTTTCTCGGTAATTTTATTGGATCTTGGTAAAAACGCCAATATTTTTTATCGACTGTGGTTGAATTACCGAGATAAAATGGCGAAGTTACCGGGAATTGATTACCAATAAAAGTGGTATTCTTACCTGAAAAAACAGTGAAAATACCGGTTTTTAGGTAAATTGCAAACAACATACACTGAAAAAAAAAATCTCGGTGTATTTACTAAGAAAAGGGTAAAATTACCAAGAATTCAGGGTTCTATTTGATCCCAGTTTTTTCTTGGTAAAATTACCATTTACGGAATTGGTAATTTTACCGAGAAATCTTGGTAAAATTATTGAACTTTCTCGGTAATTTTACTGGACCTTGGTAAAAACACCAATATTTTTTATCGACTGTTATAGAATTACAGAGATAAAATGGCAAAGTTTCCGGGAATTGATTACCAATAAAAGTGGTATTCTTACCTGAAAAAACAGTAAAAATGCCGGTTCTCAGGTAAGCTTACCAGTCTGTCTTGGCAAAATTACCAATAATTGGTAAAAAAAGTGATGGACCAACGGGCCTTGGTAAAAACGCCGAGAATTTTTTATCAGTGAAGGGCTAGCATGATTTCTACCCAGAGGGCTAACCTAAGGAGTCCGTCGAATCGTCGCACAGTGGATCGAGGCAATAGGAAAGGTCGGACAAAATTTGGAAACTTAAAACGCTTACACATACTTTGAGGTTCTAAAGGTGGTTCCATTGGTTTCCTCGTAAAATTTTCTTCTGAAAGCACCCTTAGAAATTTAAATGTGACAAGATAAACGCAGTTTTCGTCAAAAATTTCATATTCGACCTCTATATTGACTCGATCCAATGTTCGGTGATCCTATGATTAGGTTCAGTTTCAAGACCATCGACTGCTGATAACAATCTAACAATCGATGAGTCCTCCATTTTTTGGAGGATGACTCTAAATGGGGGATTCAGGGACTTGCCGCCGGTTGAATTTTTTTTTTTTTTTTTTTTTTTTTTTTTTTTTTTTTTTTTTAAAGCAAATAAAGGTAAATGAGAGAATTTCAGACAGAAAAAAAAGTCCTAAGAAACGCAAAAAATGTTGTCGCCCAACGCAAGTGATTAATGTTTGTGCTCCTCGCGACAGGCCAGGGTGTGCATGCGTGTAGAGATTATTCGAAGAAAGGTCGCACGTGTGTGCGAGAAACTTTCAAATATCATGCGTGACATTTTTTTGGTGATGTATGAGGATATCCGTAAAACTTCAAAAGCAAAAAGTGTACTTGCATCGTTTCCTCGTCAAATTTTAAGTGCTTTTTGAATCACCTGCTACGTTAATTACTGTCGATCAATCGCTAAAAGATGAAGATGTAAAATTAATATACCGCTATTTTTTGTCGATTCCTCCAAGAGCATGCAGAAAAAAATAGTGATACATACATATAAGTCGCTTTACAGCACTCCCTCGCGCTCTACGACTCCTAACCTCCACTGCTCTCTTTCGAACCACAAATCTTGGGGGATTGAGCACCTTAACATTTCCGCTTCAATCCCTTCCCTCCAACCTTTCATTGGGCGCCCTCTGCGTCTTCTCCCAGGAGGAACCCAGTCAAGGACCTTCTTCGGCAACCTGTCTCCTGCCATTCTCTGGACATGACCATACCAGATGAGTTGTTTCGTCATAATGTCATGCACGATGGTCTGCTTGGCATCCATGATTTCCCGTACCGTCTCATTCCTGACGCGATCCTTTCTGGAAATACCAGCGGATCTACGCCAGAAGTCCATTTCCGTTGCCTCTAAAACCTCCCGGGTCCGCTGTTTCATCGGCCATACTTCACACCCGTAGGTTACTATGCTCTTGACAATCGCGTTGTAGATCCTTCTTTTGTTCTCTTTGGAGATCCTTTGATCCCAAAGGACTCCATTTAACATAGCGATTGCCCTCCTATCCTGCATATTCCTCTTCTTGATGGCCTGGTCCAATCTTCCATCCTGGGTTAGAAACACTCCTAGATATTTGTAAATATCGCAACTTCCAATTTGCCGCCCATCCTCTAATTCTATACTTTGCTGATTCCCGCCAACGGTCAACTTCTCGGTTTTGCTGACATTCACCTCGAGGCCCCATTTCCGATACTCAGTCACCAACTTTCGAGTCATGTACTCAGCATCATCCTGATCTTGGGCGATAAGTACTTGGTCATCAGCAAAGCATAACGTGTAAAGAGTTTCTTCATCATTCAGAGGGACACCCATTCCGGAACATTTTTTCTTCCATTCACGCAGTACATGTTCTAAGTATATTTTAAACAAGGTGGGGGAGAGGCAACACCCTTGCTTTAGCCCCTTTGTTACATAAAACCCCCCCGACAAGCCCCCTTTACATTTAATTCTTGCGAAAGTCCCTTGATAAAAAAGCTTAATTGCATTAATTAGTCCACGAGTAAAATCGGATTTTTCCAAGGCCTCCCACAGTTTCACTAAAGGCACGCTATCATAGGCTTTTTGCAAATCCACGAACACCAAGTGCAATTCTTGACCAACCGCCATCTTCTTCTCAATAACCTGGGTGATGCAAAATAGATGGTCGACGGTTGATCTGCCAGCCCTGAAACCAGCTTGCTCCTCTGCCTCATGATGAATCCATTCTTCTTCGATTTTAGCTTTCAATATCTTACCATAAATTTTACTGATCGTCCCGGTCACCGACAATCCACGATAATTATCGAGATCGTCCTTTTTCCCTTTTTTGTGGGTAGCTGTAATCCAAAATTCTTTCCACTCCTTCGGGACTTCATCACCTTTCGCACATTTATCCATTAAGTCCCTTAAGCAATGGAACAGCCTGTTGGACCCACATTTAATTAATTCTGAGGGAATATCTCCGGGTCCATAAGCTTTCACATTCTTCAACTCCCTGACGGCTTTAACCACATCAAAGAGCTGGACTGATACAGTGGATGCCTCATCGGTGTTTATCTGCGTGCCTCCCTGAAACTCTGGTCGCCTTTCGGTCAATAATTGTTTAAAATGTTCCTCCAACTGGCGGATCGATATCGGAGATAAAATATCACGCTTCATATCCCTTCTTAGGCCTTTTAATAATTTCCAACTTTCTGCACTCTTTCTGCCCCCGAGGTAGGTGTTAATTTTGGAGAAATTCTGCTCCCAAGTCTCGTTTTTCTTCCTTGTAATGAGACTCCTCACCCGAGCCTGAGCCTGCTTGTAAACAACCTTGTCTTCATCCCTCTTAGAGGACAGAAAAGAATGGTACTTGTTCCGCTTATCTTGGATCTCTCGTTCCACTTCCGCGTCCCACCAGTATGGCTTACGCCTCGAGTTATCTTCTTCACAAACTCCTAAGGCCTCACTGGCCGCAGAGTGAATACAATCCTTAATGAATTGATAATGCTCCTCAGTGCTGCTAAAAGACCTCTCCACCAACTTTTCATCCAGCCTTTGCCTGTACAGACGTTTAACGCTATCATGGTGGAGACTATCGATATTATACTTCTTCCGATGAAGGACAACCCTCTCTTGCTGCTGATCTTGTTGCACAGGCTCGACTCGCTGGCCGTCCTTCGCCGGGAAAGCTATTCTTGCTTCGAGAAAATAGTGGTCGCTGCCACATGAGAGACCTCTGCACACTCTCACATGCTGAACCTTCATCTTGGATTTTTGCCTCACAATCACGTAGTCAATAATGGACCTCAAACCTCGCGTTGGCTGCACCCAGGTGTATTTGTGAATGTCGCGACGCTGGTAAAATCCGTTTAAAATTTTTAGATCATTTTGATCACAGCTATCGATGATTCGGATACCGCTGTCATTCACAACTTCCTCTCCATATGGTCCAACCACCTTGCAACCCCTCCTACTACCCGTTCTTCCATTAAGGTCTCCCATGATTAGCACTTCCCTCGTAGTTCCAATTTGCTCGATTTCTTCATTTAGTTGTTCAAAGAATTGGTCTTTTAGCCCCACAGGAGCATCGTCATTCACCCCGTACACTCCAAGTAGTGCAATTCTGTGCCCGTACACCGTGAGATTCATCTTGATTATGCGCGGACTCACAGCTTCCCAGTTGTTAATGTACTTCCGCAAGGTTTTCCGTATGAGAATTGCAACACCCTGCTGAGCCCGTTGTTCCTTACTTATTCCACTGAAAAACATGTCGTAATCTCCTAAACTTTCAGATCCGTGGCCTTTTTTCTTGGTTTCTGTTAGTACTGATACGTCCACCCCGTGATTTTTTATCTCCGACACAACCTCCGTCAATTTCGTCGATATCCCTTGGACATTCAAAAAATAGTGATTTTTGTGTAAATACATCGTCGCAAGTTCAGCACGATCTCCAAATTAGGATGCAAATCTGAACTTTCCTTCTCTAACTTTTCATGATACAAACAAGTTTTATCTCTTGGGTTTCGCGGGGGTTTCGCGGGGGTTTCGCGGGGGTTTCGCGGGGGTTTCACGGGGGTTTCACGGGGGGTTTCACAGGGGATTCATGGGCGTTTCGTGGGCGTTTCGCGGTTGTTTAACGGGGGTTTCACGGGCGTTTCACACACACGGGGTCGTGACTCGGTGTGTGTGAAACAATGGAATATGGTCAAATACCGTGGGGAGTTTTTTTTGGATTTTTTTTTGGATTTTTTTTTTCGCCAAGGACATCACATTTGGATACTTAAATTTGAAGTGAAAGGTTGATAAAAAAGTGAGTGAGCCCGCCTACATTACCACACGGCCCCACACGTGCTATCATACGAGAACGCATTTCGAATTGGAATCGTGCGCAAAAATTCAGGTAAAAAATGCTCTGCATTTCTCAAAATTGGCACGTACTCTTAAAAAGCTCGATTATAAAAGCTCAATATACTGAGGACGTTGCAGAGAACATCGTATTGAGTGGATGGATTTACTCACGGTTGCTCTGATTGCATACCACGTTGCCTGTAACTTTGATTCATATTTTTATTTTTTTTTAGCAAAGGGAGAGACATCAGAATGCCTTGGATCTTCCAATGGATTTGTTCTCAAATTATATGACAAATATACTTCCATAATTGCATCGATTTATGTCGATCGAATCCATACCCTCCTACACATGGACCTGCTCTCAAAAAAACGCTGTAGGTTCATTCGGAGATCCAGGGTAATAAGGCCAATTTTGGCTTTTCGTCAGGGGCTTTATACCCTTCCTTTGCAAAGTGAATATTCAATATTAGAGAGTGTTCTAGCAAGTTATGTTTCTCTGTTTTTGGACGAATCCTGCTCGCAGCATCAGTTCGGCAATTTATGTTTCGCCTGTTACGCTATGACGGCAGTTGCGGCTCTTGAGATTCTACTAGCGCACCAGGCGGGAAAACTCACCTTGCTCTCCGTTCAAAGTAAGTCCAGCTCACCCACTTTAGCATCTTCAACATCCAGAATGGATCTTCGGCATCCAAGCGAAACAGATAGGTTGACCAACTGGTCAGTAATAATTGTTAACAGGGACTTTTGCGGCGCAAGTTGTGTGAATCCGAAAATGAAGGGGAATCTTATATGATTCCCCTTCATTTTCGGAGAAAACATACTACCGAGAAAAAAAACACAGTTATTCTACCGTTACAATGGTAGTAATGTCACACGGGATTCCACGGTAGTAGAATTGTGGATTTTGATTCTTGTAACGATGAACACGGTGATATGACCGTGTTCACCGTAATATTACTGTGGGCACAGACATACTATTATGAGCATGGTTATGCTACTGTGCTCATCAATAATATTACCAAAATCCACGGTTCTTCTGCCGTGGAATCTCGTGTGACATTATTACCGTGGTAACCGTCGAATGATCGTGGTTTTTTTTTTCCCCGTGTACGTTTCTGCTGTACACGTTTTTTCTACTATGGACTCACCAAGTTTGAAAAGTTCGTTGTTTCTTTATTGTTTAAATGATTTCCAACCTATCTCATATGAAATATGTGGGTACATAAAATCCTGAATATATATATATATATACATTTTGATCAGAATACTGGTAATGTAGTATCGCGTCTAAGATATTGGACTCCATGTACACCCCATGTTCGGCCCCATAATAATGCTGAAAAATCACCAAACTATCTACTCACCTAGTGCTTTCAGAATATAAAATAAAATAAACAAGGTATAATGACCCATTTTGCCGTGCTATGGATAAACGCCGTAGGAACCTTCATACGTTGCCAAATTTCCTTTGATAAATCATGAATTTTCGAGAATATTTTGTTAACATTTTTCTTCCAATTTTTCAGAAAATTTTGTTCGCAATTTTACCTACAGTTCTTGTATATTTCTCGGAAAAATATTCATAATTTTCCTCAAAAATGAACATATTATCGAAGGAAATTTGGCAACTCTTGAATGTTCATACGGCGTTTTTCCTTAGCACGGCAGCATTGTCGGTTAAGTGGTATTGTTCCTGAGCCCATGCAAGATCCCGTGAATCCATAAAAATCTGAAAATGTTTACAGATTTGATTGACTGCGATCGTACAAACAATGGCTGTATGGGAGGGCACACCAGTAACTCCCTGAATTATATAAGGGATGTTGGAATAGCCACCGCCAGGGCTTATCCATACCAAGCGGGGCAATTCGGATGTCGGTCCAATCAAATAAAGCCTTACGTCAAGCTCACCACCTTCATCGAATCAGATCCAAGTAATATAGAGGGTCATTTAGAGCTCAGCCCAATCCCAACGGCGGTACACCATCCCCCGGAGCTCCAAGTAAGGAACATAAAAAAAAAAAAAAATCATCAGTCATTCTGCATGCTGATCATTGAGATTGATGGACAAAGTTATAGACAAAATGACAATGAGGTGAGCCCATTGGTTGAAGCGAGGGCTTGCGATGGACAAAGAGGTGAGTACTCACTAAACATAACACATCCCTTGGATATAGAGTCCAGACTCTTACTTTGTCAAGAAAAAATACTCTCGATTCAATCGGATTTTTGCTTGAATCTAAAGGAAATCTGCTTAAGGTAATTTGACGGTCGCCATTTTTTTCAGAGCGACGTGTGATATATAGAATCGATTGGTTACATAATTTAAGCTACTTGTAATTTTTTTGAATTTTGGGATCGCACTTCTGTTGTCATGAGACTGAAAAATTCATATACCAAATTTGACAAAGAAATTCAACGTATTAAAAGCAGGGTTTTTTTTTGGAGAAAGAATATAGCATTCGATGCTGATATCGAAACTGCACTAGAATGAAATATTTTTCATAGAAAAAAAACCCTGCCTTTATTACGAACCAATGCGATATATCGCACGTTGCTCTGGCACAAAAAATGGCGACCGTCAAATCACCTTAAGCAGATTTCCTTTGGATTCAAGCAAACATCAAATTGGATCAAGAGTATTTTTCCTTGTCAAATGTTTTTTGAGTATGGACACTGGATCCAAGAGTCTTTTTCTCCGGTGAAGACTAACTAACGGCATCCAATGAGAGGTTCTACAGTTAGTTTATTAAATCTCCCTTGGTCTATATCAACTGCCCGTTTCAGCCTATGGGATGCTTTTTGTCATTTTTGTCCATAGCTTTATCCATAAATTTCGATAATGAGCCCACTTCCGTGCCATGTAGAAACGCTGCGTTGTATGTGCTTCTGGACGTTGTAGAATATATTTCGATAAAATTCATGTTTTGGGAAACTTGTGGCAACTTTTCTGTAATTTTCAGGATGATTGTGTTTCTGGCTGGAGCTGAAGTAAATGAAGTTTTTTAAAAGAAATTCATGATTTTCCAAAAATAAATATATTCTTGGGGAAAATTTGACAATATTTGAATTTTCTTATGGTGTTTTTCCTCGACACGGCAGTATCATTGCCAAGCACTCTGCGGGCTAAATATTTAGATCGATGGACAAAAACACAGACATACAAGACGACTAGACAATAATACAGCGATCCTATTGGTTAACCATACAAACCGTAAAAACCCCAAAAAACTTTCAGATTTGCAGTGGTAAAGAATCCGGTCAAAGTCTCAAACTTGGTGAGCATTTTCTTGTTACTTATAAAAAAATGAAAAATTATACTTCACCGTATATTGAACAGAGGCAACAATCGAATAGAGGCCCCTTCATAAATGAGTGATGCAACAGTCACGACCTGCGTGCGTGTGACGACCTTTCAGGTTGCAAGAGTACAATCATGATGTCTCCTTGCTTCTCCAATTTGTGTTTTTTATCAAAACTAAAGAAAGTAAGTATTGATTGTTCTGAGCTTTTTATGTTCTCCAAAACAATATGGAATATGATATCACGCAAAGTCCACAATTTTTCGATTCAAGTCATATTATGCTTTTAAAACGGTATGGATACAATACTCAATCGGCTGGCTAAAGTCCAGTAATGTATTTTTCTTAAGATGGTCTCCTGCATAAATGAATGATGCAACAAACGCCACACTTGTCCAAAGACAGCCCTTACAAGAGCCTTTTTCTTTACCTTATCCAAATTTTGAAGAATCACTGACACGTTCGTTGCAATGATCTTACTGTAATCGTCCCTGCTGCATGCTAGTAGATTGCTTGCACATTTTTCAGCCGTTTCATTCTTCCTTTGTCTTCTCCCAAAACTTATTTACTTTATAATATCTTTTAATATTCTTACATTACGATGCTGTGGTATGATATGCACGTCAATGGAAGCTAACATAATATTGCACCATACACCATTGTAAAATGAACTGATTTTTACGAAAATGTCTCCAGATTATCTACTTACATATTGCATATTTTTTTTGAAAAAAATAGTGAAAAATTAAGAATACTCTACAGAAACCTCGACAATTGTATGAGCTTGAATACTCTCGTGCTAAGGAAGGACGCCGTATGAACACTTGAGAGTTGCCAAATTTCCTCCGATAAATACCGAATTTACTGAGAAAATTGTGAATATTATTTTCCAAAATTTTCTGCAAATTTTGTACGCAATTTAATCTAAAATATTTGAAAATTTCAATGAAAAATATGCATAAATGTGGTCAAAAATACATATTTTATGAAGAGAAACTTGGCAACTCAAGAATGTTCATACGGCGTTCTTCCTTAGCAGGGCAGAATAGTCGCGACGTGTTGCTGATTTTAATGATTTCACTGGTTTTTCTTGTTTTTTCTTAAAATCTCATTTCATTTTTAGCTGGCATGAAACTTATAGATTTCTGTTTCAGTTTTACATTTCAGGAGTGTTCGATTCAGACAACTGCCCAAACGACATTTGGAGTATAAATCACGGCGTTGTCATTGTCGGCCATTACAGAGGTGCATATATTTCAATTTTCGTTTTTCTCCTTTTTTATTGTTTCAGAAATGCAATGGTGTGGCGTGCTTTGCGATATATTGATTGCTCTGATATTTAATTAAATGCCACCAATTAAATGTTTTCCATTGGTTTAAACCTATGGAAAAGGGTCAATAAACAGGGTGCCCGCAACGAACACCTCTATAATCGATTCTTCACCAAACCTTCAAATAAAAAGATATTGACAATCGATTATTCACGTCTCGCGATTGCAGAGATACATCGCAAACTTTTACGCGGTTAAAAGATGGATCTTCTACACTCTTATAAATCGTGGAGTGAAATTAGATGCCGCACAGTGGATCAAGTCAATGGGAGATGTCGGACAAATTTTGGAAAGCTTTCTCCATTTTACAAAATTTTGAAGTCCTAAAAATGGTCTCATAGATTTCTTCAGAAAATTTTCTGCGAGAACCACCCCTCAAAATGTAAAATTCACTGGGAAAAAAAACACATTAGATTTAGAGTCCACACTCTTGAAAACATTGACAAGAAAAAATGCTCTTGATTCCATCGGAGTTTTGCTTGAATCAAAAGGAAATCCGCTTAAATTAAGAGGCTTGGTTCTTGATTTAAGCACGAATCCGATTGAATCAAGAGTATTCTTTACTGTCGCTGTTTTTAAGAGTCTGGATTCAAGATCCAATGTAGTTTTTTCTGCAGTGTTTTAAATGAACAGAGGGAAATTAGTTGGATTCAATATGATTTTTCCAATTATTTTAAAAGATAGTAATCCGCACAGAGCGTGCAAAAACCTAATGGTAGAGACAAGTTGAAAAAAACTGACTCCGCGAGTTTAACTAATCGCGCCGAACACAGCGCGGTCAGCGCGACACGCATATTAGCGCCTTCAGGACTGAATGAATACTTCACGTATTGCGCCAAACACCATGCGTTTGGCACGAGCAGTGAAGCGCCTACAAGACCGTATAAATACTTCACGCATTGCGCGTTCGCTACGGAGCGCAGTGCGCTCTTAAAGGTGATGCGATGGACGCCATATTTTGCGTCAGAACGACGTGCGATGTATCACATCGAATGGCTTTATTTTTTCAGCTACTAATCATTTTTCTCGAATTTTGAGATCGCAATTCTGTTGTCAGGAGACTAAAGCACTCACTTACCAATTTTAACAAAGAAAATCGACGTAATAAAGGCGTGGTTTTTTTAGAGAGAAAATATCGCATTCGAGTGCAGTTTCGATATCAGTATATCGAATGCGATGTTTTGTCTCTTTTTTAAAAAAAAAAAAAAACCACACCTTTATTACGTTGAATATCTTTGTGAAAATTGGTAAGTGAGTGCTTTAGTCTCGTGACAACAGAATTGCGATCTCAAAATTGGAGAAAAATGACGAGTAGCTGAAAAATGGAATCAATTGATGCGATATATCGCATGCCATTCCGACACAAAATATGGCGTCCATCGAATAACCTTAATCTTTGAAAATTCTGTGCTGACTGGACTGTCACGCCGGACCCACCACGGTGTACACCATTTCCGACCAGTGCACACCGTGAGCCTGCAATCCTGGGATCGTAGAAATTTTGCACCCTTAAATGGTACCTCAGTCTATTCTGTCATTACTGTCGCCCATCACAAGTTCGTCCGTCGTTTCTGATTGGCTATCGTTACAACGAGAACCTCTCTGTAGTGAGGAAATCGGTCAGTCGATTGAGTTCCCGTTATGGAGATGCCTTTACTGTATTAGGCTGTTTTTAAGATGATGTTTTAAGAGTCTGGACTCTAGATCCAATGTTATTTTTTTCCGGTGTTTGACGAAATAAACATCTAAATTTGCGGTTTCACAGAAATTCAGTGACATATTTCGATTTTTGGTTTCAGATGCGTGGATTATCCGAGACACGGTTCCTGAAGAATGGGGCTTACAGGTATTCAATCTATGAAGTTAATAATTTAGGATTATCTCCAATTTTTTGGACTAGGCCTCAGCCACCTCACCCCTCAGCGGTTAAAATATGGTGTAATAGTATGTGATCATAAAAAGAATAGACATCTCTGGAGAAAATTAAATTAAATCTGTGGAATGATTTTTGAAATTGATAGACAAAGCGATCGACAAAGAAGACATAAGGAGTATGTAGCGATCTCATTTGTTGAAATGGATAGTTCTTATAGACTGAGGCTGTAAATAATGGACTAAATACAGGGTCCATCGTGAGTTGCCGTTAGTTAGTCTATTACCTAAACCCTTTGTCCTTTGCAACCAACCACTCACTTTCACCAATAAGATCCTTCCATATCATTTTTGTCCTCTTTGTCTATAGCTTTGTCTATCAAATTCAATGACTAGCCTGCAGCTTAGAAAATGTTGAGAAATCAAAATAAGCTCAACTCGTCACGGGGAAGAAGTGACAATGGTCCAGGACCACTTTGATTAAGCAACGCGACCCCATGTTGCTACTGGAGCGCAAGAGTCGTGATAGGACCCTGACGACTGCCTGTCCAGCCGCGACCATCATCGTTGCAGAGTCCAACCGATATTAAGGTTTTGTCAGACCCCAACTAAACGTGTGCAAATTCAACCGAAAATGGGCCTACTGCAGACTTCAGCGCGAGAAAAAAGAAGAGTTGTTCCTGGTAGGAGATAGCTCAAAAATCATGTGTTGGGATCTAGCATGAACTAGCTTCTCCAAACAAGAAGGAAAAAACTTCAAAACACAAGATAGGTGTCTAAAAATATATTGTGCGTAAATCGAAATGCACACAATGACAGAAAACAGAAGAACAAAAATTGTGGTCTTGACTCCTGGTCGCGGGTAATCCAAGAGTGCCCACTAATGCTAAAACAATCTCTTTTAAATTGACCTAATGTGCCTATGGGCCTAGGTGTCAAGGTGGTTTGGGAGAAATAAAGATGAGTTAAGAATGTGCGCAAATAGGTAGCCGGACGCGGACTCATGGTCGGTCATTAGGCTGATCCGCGGAGCGTCCTGAGACCGGACATGAACCGGATACGAACTGTATCAAGGTGACATGACTGAGAATAGTTGCAAGAGAAAGATGTAAGATAGGTATATTGGGCGCACAACACATGATGAACACATCAGGAAAGTCTAAAATCCACTCCTAACTTCACAATCTGCGAAGAAAAATGCGATTTTTAAGCTTCCTGCTTCAAGAAATTACCGGCTCCGGTGAACATTTTGTTAGAGGAGTTGTTCCATCCAACGCTTTCGCACTAGCTTACTGTACGCAATATTCAGCATGGCTACCGCAAATCGTGACGATTTTAATTTTATTTTTAGGATTTATCAACGAAAGGAAAATGTCTCGTCTCGTCATGAATGTTTTTGCGGGTTGGCGTCGGCCATGTTGAATACTGCGTAGCATCCTAGTGTGCGAGGGTTGGATGAAACGACTCCTCTTACGAATTTTTCACCCGTGCTGTAGTATAATTATTGAAAAGGGAAGCATACAGATTGTGAAGTTGGGAATACATTGTAGACTTTCTCGATGCACTTGTTAAGATCATTGAGCCATTTTTTGTTCATAAACAACATTGGCTTGGCTAAAGTTTGCAACAAGCCCATTATACGTATTATATCAAATGATGATAGCCCTCTGAATTTGTCAATAATAAAGTAATCTACCAGGTAAAAAATGTTGAATTAATGCTTGTAGGTTTACTGGTCGTGAGTTAAAAAGTGCGGGTGAACAAAACCAAAGGTGGAGAGACTGCGAGTGAGTACTCCCAGCACCATCTCCTCCTCTAATTTAGTTTCCTTACTTCCCATTATTGAGCTGATAATGATGAAGTCAGCGCCGTTTTCAATCCTCAAATTATGTCTCAAGGGGGAAGAATAAATGTCCTATAAATGTTTGACGGTTGTGCGGTGTCTTCTGACAAAATGCAAATTTGCACGATGACTTGTGATTGTATTTCTTACGTTAGGAATTCGTTTTTGTCATGGGAACGGAGTTCCCCATGATATTACAATCGTTCCGTTGCTTTCGCTATGGGATTCCCTATATACCTCTGCGACCTTGAGCGTTTCGCCCAGTCTCCGATTTTTGGTTGATTTTCCGATGTATCAAAAACCGTTGTATTTTTTAGCCAATCATGTCTCTACGTCAAGTTGTGTTGATTGCTAAAATTCGCTTTCAGCGAGTTTTTTTTTCCACTTTGAGATGTCGTGTCTGACTGGTAAATCTGCGCAGAACCACGAAGTTCCGTTTTTAGGCAAATTCTTTTTTTTGGGAGGTTCTGATTGGTTATTTTTCGCCATCAGTTTTCTGTTCGTTGGTGCAAAAGATCGCCTACCTCGGTGTTCTTGAGAAGCCGCCATTATCCCACCTCAAATTTGAAAAATAGAAGTAAAGAAATAATAACCATCTTACAAGGTGGAAAATTGCTCTGGAGGACTCGTTACGGACAAAGAAGTCAAAATCAGAGCTCGATTGATTGATTTAATTCATGGATAAACAAATATCGTCTCTTGTGATAAGTCCCGCCCATTGCCCGAGACTTTTGTACGCTGTTTTTCCTCCATCGCACGTAGATCCGTTATAGCATAGTTTACTAAACAGCCTCGTATTTTTGGTTAGATGCGGGCACCCGGCGATCGGGAGTTCGATACCCGATGATGGATGTTACTTTTTAATTGTTGTATTGAATGTTTTAGACTAATCATCAAAAAATAATTAATATTAGATGATAAATGGACTGAGTTAAGCAGAAAGGAACCAACCCACATTTTGGAAAAAATTGAGTTATGAGTGGTTTTGAACTCAACCACTGCTCTACTATCTATCGCCAAAAAATTCAAAGTTTTTGTTGGAGCAAATTTTGCAGAAACAGAATTTGAAGTTTATCTTTTCCATTGAGTCATATGCAGGAGCCAAACTTTAAACCTCTTTTTCTCGGTTCGATCCCGATGTGGCTTGGTTCCTTTCTGTTTAACTCCGTCCAAATGTACGAACATTTTCTCGTGAGTTAATATGTTAAACAAAAATACTGGAATATACCTCCTTCATATAATCAGCCACATGTTCCCCCAAATTAATGACGTTATTTTCTTTTTTCAATAAAGTTAATTTGCATTCAACGTTCGTAAGTTAAGCAAAAAGTACCTATTGATACAAATAGAAAGACATGAAAATAGTATGTCTAACATTTCAGTTGGTTTTTTTTTTATTTATTTATTTTTTGTTTTTTTGTTTTTTCAATAAAACAAATTGACTGGGACTAGAATCATCGTATCTCTGAAGACAAAAGCTAAGTTTTTTGATACAGAAATACTAATATATTCATCCTTTATATAATCAGGGAGATGTTGACCCAAATATTGATGTATATTTTCTCTGTTCGCCCAAATTAATGATGGTATTTTCTTTTTTCAATAAAATTAATTTACATTCCACGTTCTTAAAGCAATATTTTCTCCAATATTTAGCAAAAAATAACAATTTATACCTACGCAAAAAGTAAATAAATAAATAAAGCAATGACATGAAAGTAGTATAGGTAGTACACATCTAACATTTCGGTTACATCTATTTGAATGAAAAAAATGGCAACTTAGGAAGCACATAGGTCACTTTATGATGCGTATTCGGGCATATGCGTAGAGTAAAAATATCATACTTTACGCCGAAAAAACGAAACTGAAAGTTAAATGCGTTAACTTCCAAAAACCATACATAATCCAACGAAAATAAATAATTGGTAAATAACAGCTTTCTTGTATGCAAAGAAAAAAAATTAAAAATGTTAAAAAAGAGATGTCGACACAAAATTACATAGCCCCTTCAATTCTGAAGATACTACAAACGAACTGTACCTTAAAATTTTCATATCCCAGAAGCAAAAGTTCCCATGACGAATATTGCTATCGCTAGCGATTGCAAAAACCAACTTGTTTTTTGCTTTTCTTTGCAGGGTCACTATTTGATGAAAAAAGGGATATGTTGCGTTGGTGTGTCGAGTTATACGCTGATTGAACCGCAAATTATGACATATAATGATGACAGGAGTAAGAGACAGAAAACATGACGGACACTGAACGATCAAACTTCAGTTCAGAGTCATCATAACCAAGGGCCAAACAGTATCACATCACATTATGTTGATTAGTGTAAAATATTAGATTAAGACAAGCTTTTGGGACTCGATGTAAACTTAGGATAAAAATATGTTCTCTTGTACTGAGCCTACCATAAAGCCCTACCCTAATTTTTTTCGGGTATTACAGAATTTTGGTGAAGTCTTTTTTTATCTTGAGGTTATTACTTTTCTTGTGATCTTTAATGAAATAATTTACTAACTTTAAATATTATACAATTATAAAAAGTAGAATAATTTTAAATACCTCCTCATTTTTTTAAGTTTATTTATTGATTTCTTAGGTTTCATTCTTTATGTATTTTCTTGTTCTCCTCGCTTTGTTTTTTCTATCATATTGGGTTTTCCAATCTTATACTGTTCGATGATATTGCTCTAGGTTGTTAAGTTAATTGTATTGTTTCAGGTTGTAAAGTTAGTTGTATTGTCCAAATATTATAAAATTAATGTGCCAAATGCGTATTTTATTATTGCATCCATACCTTCATATTAACAAGAGTTCTCATAAAGAAGCTCCAGTCGTGGTTTTGAGACAAAAATATACTGCAACACACTTGTACATCGTATATGATAACTGGACTGCATTTTGGAATAAGCAAAAAATCGTCATTTCTGGTTTACTCATAAAAGCAACTATCTGCATAGGGAAACTAACAGCGCTAATGCCGTTTGAAAAAATGAGGCAAAAAGTGCAGCTCCTTGTTTAAAAATATAGTCCAACTGATCGAGATGAACTATATCGACTTCAAGCCAAGCTTGGCAATTGCTTAGTGATTCACAGTAATCTTGTGATAATCCTTGCACTAGTTCTATTAGACAGAGTTCAGCAAAGACTTAGGTTTAAGATTGGGGCGATGACAAAATTTATCAGGGTGCATAGTGTAGTTATTTTACTGGTTTTTTCGTTTCTGATTGATTGTCGATCAATCAGAACCGTTAAAACAAGTAAAGTAACTAAACTTTGATCTAAAAGTCAAGTCTAAGGGCAAGTTCAAGCCAATGGACCACTAGACAAGGTACGAAGGTAAGCATTCTGATATGTGATTTTTAACCAAAATTTCACATAAAATACAATTTGCACAACAAAAATTACTGCAATAAACTCCTGGCTAAGATATTCAATGTTTTTTGACGCGTGAATTCAAATCACCCGCTCATGAGAACGCAATGGTATGAATGCGTGAGTCAACTCGCACATGAAACGTTACCATAGCAGTCTCTGCGAAAAGAAAATAAATCAACCTTTAATATTGACGCTTTGGCTCAGCTACATCAAGTTGTTTCCATTTTGAGCAGTGAAGAATGTGGAATCTGCCTTGCTTAAAAAACCTGCCAAAACCTTTGTAAGGCTCGATTTGCCTCATTTATTGCGTTTATTGTAACCAGAAAATTCAAGTTTTCCGTAATCAATGTAAAATAAAAGCGTTGATATCCTAGCTAGAAGTTGATTTCAGTATTTTTTGATGCGAGAATCGTGTTCTAAGTGAAGCACGTTACTCTGGTTAATATTTCTGGTTAATGAGCATGTATTAGAATGCCTAAATTTGTACTTTGAGCAGTGGTCCATTAAAAGATTTCTAAATTTTGAATGAAAAATATGAAAAGAAAGAAGATCATGAGGGAACTATACGTGTAGAGTTATTGAGTAGAATCAAATAAGTTTTGCTCTACCATGTCTCCCGACTTTTTAGCCCTTCAAAAAGGAAAAATCTGACCTTTTTTTCTATATTTGTTCAAAATTTTACGCTTAATCAGATCCCAACATCGTTTTAGGCAGTTTTTGCCATTTAATATCAGACTTTTGGCCCTAAACAGCTGAAATGTCCTGTACCGTAGCCTGTATGCGACTCAAGTGCGCAACTTTAACGCTTCATAACATCATCTCGCATCTAAATACTTCCACTTCTGCTGTAAATTCACACTCAACTTGTACCTAACTTATTATTTTCAGTTATATTCATCCAAATAAGTGGAAATATTGACCGTCTTTGCGTCAAGCAGCCTTGTCTGCGGAATTCGCGTCCTGTACCGTAGCCCCCTTTTTTCAGCATCATTTCGTCCGTTAGAGTGCAGCACTTATGAACTTTGTTTACTTTTTTTGCGTTATCATGACTATCACACGCTGATGTCGAGCAGAGGAAAAAAAACGCAATGAAACAGTAAATTTTGACCGTTTTTTATGAGTTTCTAGGTTTAACGACCATCTAGGATGTCCTCACCGTATACCTACCTTTTTAATGCATAAATCACTTCAAACTCTCGAATTTTGGTATATTTTGATACGCTCTGATATCTTAACCTCAAATCCAGAATTTCAACCACATGCGTGAATATGCCAGAGCACCGTTGCCAATAATCACACGATTTGTCCGCACCGTAGCCCGTAGCCGTCCGGTACCGTAGCCCGTAGCTGACGCGCGATGCGGCCGGGTCTACGGTAAGCACGGACAAAATGCGAAAGTCATCCAAAAATCGGTGCGCTGTTTGATAGATCATCCCACTTTACTTTATTTTATCTATCACCAAAATTTGGAATTTTTAAAAAAAAGAGAGACGTATTTTTTTTTAGTACGACGCGACTTAGAAGAAGGAGGTTTTTTTTTCGATGATTGCATAAGGATCGCCATCTTTTTATTTTTTCATTTTTTCTTTTAGAACTTTGAGTCCTCTTTTTCGTCTGAAGTTCATAGCAATTTATTCGTTTATTATTTATTCGTTAATATCTAACTTATTTTTTTCTTATTGTCCTTATTTATAAAAGTGGCACTTATAAGCTATGCTATAACTTAGCAGTTTATTCCCCAATGAATTTCAGTTCTTTATAATTCGGCCCTTGCATACAGTAATATTTACGAATGCCTCTTCGTCCTTACCGTAGCCCGTTTGTCCGTACCGTAACATTATTGTCCTGTGCCGTAGACCAGTAAAAAATTGTACAATTTGTAGCTTTAAAAAAAGCAAACCTGTAGAAATTCTTTAAAAAAGTTATCTACCACATCTTCTAAGTTAGTTCTAAAGAAATTAATTAAAATTAAGCGTTTAATTACATTTCCTGGCTTTTTTAGGAGAAAAATGATGCCGCAAAATTCTAGAAATCGGACTTTAGAGCAATTTGGGGGCTAAATTTTGAAAGTAAAAACTTTGAAGGATATTTTGTTTAATTCTTCTACAAGAATATAGCTCTGTGAGTGCAAAAAAACTTAAAACGGTATTATTATCGCACGTATTGATAGGAAAACAAGCCTGTTTAGTTGGTCTACGGTACGGACAAAAAATTTAACTTCCAGTGATAAAAGAGGCCAAAAAAAAAATTCTGTTGAAAACGAAGATTGACCACTATTAAAATCGACTTTCCAAGAGTATGAGGATTTCAGAAAACATGCTGAAGTTTTAAAATAACTAAAGTCAAAAAAAGTCGTTTTTAAAAAACGATGGCTCCAAGAACAAAACTTATTTGATTCTACTCTATTATGCATTGTGCAGCACAGTTCCTATTGGCATATTACATCCAATTTTTTGTCGAGTCACCTCACAATCATTATAATTGATGTCCGCCAAATAATATGTCTTCTCTCGTGATATCGGGTGAAAACTTTTGATATTACAATATGAAACGTCCCGACTAAAGCATCCCTCCCTCCGCTACGATTTAGAAGCTGACGCTTTTTTCGTAAACGCTGTCCCAATCTCCAATATCGCTGAGTTTCGATGGGGATCACCAATTTGTTCAACTTGAACTTCGCGCTTGTTTCTGTCTGACAACTTTTGCTGACGTTTTAATCAAACGAGAAGTTTCAATTCCGTGATGACTTTTGTTCGGTGCGTTTGTTCTTTCTCGAAGTCTGAGGAGAACTGAGAGGAGTTTAAGCGGTGCAGTTTTTGCGATGAGAATATGAAACAGACTAGACTCAGCGATTTTATGGAGTCTAATCAGATGTTGCATTCGTGTCTTGTTTTTGCTTTGCTCGAGACTTTCTTCAGATAATGTTCAATTTTTATTAGTGATGTAAAAAATCAGCATGTTAAACCTCTCAGAAAGTGACCTAACCTAACTTCTATGCTTTTCTAATAAAGTTTCCAGAAAAAAATATGAGATTGCAGGGCTGAAAAGTTTATTCGTGTTAATTAATATAGAAAGTTTTTTTTCGCAAATGAATTAGCAACCTAAAGGGAAACTCTCAACCTTAAAATGAAGAATATACCTATCTGTTCTGAGTTAGGATAAGGACATTCAAGAAAATTGATCCTTGCAAATATGGCTATCAACAGATCCTTCAAGACCTGTCCGGCATAACTGAAGTTTCCACTGAATGTTCAGATACTCTTGATATCAATATTATATTTCAGGAGGATTTAACATAATATCAAGTTGAGCAGGTTGTAAAGTAAATTATTCAACGCATAAGAAACCTATTGTGTGGGGGTCTCTACAATATTTTGCTTCTGAGTAAAGTTTGTTAGAAAATAATTTTGCTTGCATAATTAAATTTTGAATATGAGCAATGCCTTCAAGAATCCTTATTCTACCCTCCAATCGAAGGTTTGTAATTTGGGATGTAAATAACCGTTGAACATTATTTTTTTCAAATATCATGATTAACAAGTGATTTCCGTTGCATTTCACTGGTCTCAAAATTACTGAGGAATGCTGAATGAAGTAGTTGACATAACACACGTTATAAAATGGACCTTGTTTGCCAAACGGATTACTCGACATCGATAATCTGCACGATGTTCCATTTTTTCATGTTGAGTTCCTAATGGTATGTCAGAGTTGACTCGAAAAAATTAAGGATGCATATTTGTTGGTTTTTTTGTAAAACAGTCACTTGTCGGCAACGAATTGAAAACATATTTAATAGGAACGGCGTTTTTAGTTTGGACGTAGATTAGCAAAGATTCTGAGACGAATAGAAATTTTGCATGTGTGAGGAATTTGCGATTTGACTATCGATTCATATGTGAAAGTTCACAAAAAACACGATGTTGCCGCTGGTTTTCTCTGAAATCAAGTCCCAAGCTCAAGAAAAGCTCTCAAGTTGAGGCCGAAATGGAGGGGATATCCCACGCTATCCTGAGAGTCCACTTCTACATCAAGACAAACTCTCAACAAACATAGGGAGCAAATACATTGACAGGGCTGCCACTCTATTTGGGACTCGAAAACTGAAAACACGACAACCCTGCTAATGTATTTTCTCCCTATCTCTGCATGGAGAGTTTCTCTTGATGTAGAGGTGGACTCTCAGGATAGCGTGGGATATCCCCTCCATTTTTGCCTCAACTTGAGAGCTTTTTTTGAGCTTGGGAGTTGATTTCAGAGAAAACCAGTGGCACCATCGTGTTCCTTGCGAACTTTTACATAAGAATCAACAGTCAAATCGCAAATTCCTCACACATGCAACATCTCCATTTTCAGGTGCACCTTCTAAAGTCCATGTCTGGGATGCGCCTTCCCGCGTGATAACTCCACACTGAAATTTCAGCGTCGAACCAACAGAATGCGTTCCCGGTAGTGGGGAATGAAGAGAATCTAGACACTTTCCTTCGAGCGCCTTCCGCTAGAGTGCGTTGTCGGTAGCAGGAGGTGATGAAAATGAAGGGGCCTTCGTCTCGTGCGCCCTCCGCTAGAGTTCGCTGGAGGTTGCGTTGCGCCCTCAAAGCTCCCGTGTTCTCGGAGGCTGCGCCGGGCTCCAAGCTGTGCTTAATAATCATCCGATGATGAAATAGCGGGAAACACCCTCAGTGTTGAGTGCGTCGAGACCTTGGCGGTTCGCGGATTTGTGGCGTTACCTCTGTCGCGGTCATGTTCAAAAGCTCTTAACTCACGCAGGTAAGAGCAGGAGTTTCTTCCATTTTACCTTTCAGCTTTTTCTATATATTTACCCTTTTATGATTTGGTATCAATTGGTTCGCGCGAAAAATTATTGTTTCCTTGCAAAATTTTGGAGGGTGCATGAAATGATGGTGAAAGCGTCTGTTACCCTCTGATAAAGCCGAATTTAATACATGGGATTTACGGTGAATTTTACGGCTGATTTAAAGTTATGCGTGGTGTGCTGAAGTGGAAATCTGACTTAATAATTCGGAGTAAAAAGGAAATGTCAGTTTTTAATTTTATTCAACCAACTGAAATTCAGTAGTCTATGAAAGGTTTTTGTATGTTTTTTTTTTCTCCTTTATGTCATACTTTTTCAAATGACCTTTTTATTTAAATGCCACAAAAGAGAAACCGAATGGATGAAATTGCCGGTTATGACATGAAATTATAAAAAAATTATAGATAAATTATATTTGCGTGTAAAATATGCGATTTACCCAATTTAGGATATAATTTCAATCTCAGTTTCATGTGTATGCGTGATTTTAGGAAGTGAAAAAATAAAAAAGCACTGCCAAAACATCTTCATGCTTAAAGGAAATACATTTTTTCTAATGTTTCCTCCTTATGAGCAGTGACGTGTCAATTTATACCAGTGAATTAAAACCACATCACAATCTGTTTAGTAGTATTTTTTGTTTGTTTTTTGTATCAGTTCAAAAACTTTTTTTTCAATAATTTTTTATTATTTTAATAGGAAAATTCCGAAACGTATTTAACTGGATTTTCCAGAACTCTAAAATACGAATTCATAAATCAACCCAAGATTAAGCCACGAGAAAAGTTTTTGGAGGTGTATTCCTTCATAAAATTGAATATTAGTTATCATATTTAATGCTTATATTCCCACTCAAGAATAAATTCACGAATTTCAAAGTTTCAGAGGACGAAACATTCAGCTACTTAACATTTAAAATTAAAACCGACTCTTTTTTAGGCAAAATGTGACTTGGCTCCTTTCCGCCTAACGCAGTTTATTTCATCTGGCAAATTCTCACGACTAGCGGTAAATAACAAAGCCAACTTGTGTAAATCCAATTCTACCATCCGTCCAACCAAAGTCCGGTTACAACTTTTAATTCATCTTGTTACCAGCGGTTCGTATCATTTCTCCTCAATTAAAGTCCGAAATTTAATTCAATCAGAATTGTTACGGTCCTTCACTAACAAGCAATAAACAATGTGTTCTGCTTTCAAGTTCCGTCAACTTTATTTGCTCGTAACATTCACGGAAGCTGCATTCCACGGACAAACAGTGAACGAAGCTCGATCGCAAAAAATTGTTTAGAAATTAACACAAGATTACTCCGCAGACTATCAAAATTTAAATGGTTCTACAATTTGGACCGCGTTAAACAGAAAGGAACCAAGCCGCATCAGCTATCGCCAAATTTAATTTGGCAATTACATTTTTTAAATGAAAATGGTTGTGCGAAATTTCGTGCAAATTTCAGTGGATTTTCTTCATAAAACGAAGCAAATTCCTTACAATTTTCGAAGGAATACACACAAACGTTTTTTCGTAAAAAATTAAATTGCCCAGTTGAATTTGGCAATAGCTAATGTGGTTTGGTTCCTTTCTGTTCAACGCGGTCCATTTGTGTGTAAAGATTTTTTTAAAAAACATTTTCCATGTGATATTTTGTCAACATTTGCCGGGAGAATCCGACTTTTCTGTACTTTTTTATAAAGAATACCTGGAATATTAGATAACAAATGGCAAAATAACAATTACAATCTAGGTTTTAACTTAACCGAACCTTCCTTTCTCGCAACTGACGCAATTGAACAAAATCAAAACTAACGTATCCTTAACTAATTTAAACCCATGTAGAGGTTGCAGATATTTTGACATAGCGAGGGCTAAAAAACAATACCATCTAACTGACAAATTTGGCAAAAATGAGGTAGCGTCTTTAACGCATCCTGCAGTGTAAAATACGTACCTGATGATTTTAGTTTTTCTTCCCAGTTCTGTGGGGGAGCGCTGCAATAACTCTGTAATGTAAGGAAAAACAGGAAACCTAGCCTCAAAATTACAAAAATGTCAATATTCTCTCTTCGTGCTGCAAAATTGTCAGTTTGCAGATAGGCGCTATCGTTACCCAAAATAATAACAAACAAAATATGAAAATATAGCAAAGGAAGCTTGGAGCCAAGCAGGAGCTCAATGTTAACGGCGCAGGGATACAACTATTCGTACTTGATGGATGTCAATGTTGCGTCTGCAAAATTGAAGGGGCGATGGCTCGAAGCGCGTGAACTCGCAATGGCCCGCTCTATACGGCTAGTTAGGTTATTGTTCATTATCCATCGATGTACTTCATATCTTGATTTTACTCTTTCTTGACCTTGTAATAATTTTCACCACTTCGATGCCTCACCCGTGTATTGCTTAGATTGTATTGCGGGGTCTCTAGAACAGATTGTTTCCGGACGAAACGCCCAAAATTCGTCATATTTCTATACATAAAACGGCAAAGTTAGCCATCAATTTGCTTCATCTCTTAATTTTATCAATCTTAACATTGTAATAATTGGACCGCGTTAAACAGAAGGGAACCAAGCCACATCGGCTATTACCAAACTGGGCAATTTAATATTTTACATGAAAACGGCAGTGCGGATTTTTGTGCAAATTTCAATACATTTTCTGCGTAGTCCGAAGCAAATTCCTGAAAATTTTCAAAAGAATCCGGAAATTAGTACACTTATAAAAAGAATAAAATGTTTCAGTTAAATTTGGCAAAAGCTGATGTGGATTAGATTCTCTCTACTCAGCACGGTCCATATTGTCTCCGGATGAAACACCCCGAAATCGTCATTTTTTTTATGCAGAAAACGGCAACGTTAGTCGGAAATGGGTTTGACCGACAGTCGCTTAATATTTGACGACTACCAGCATTACGCATTCGACTCTTGAGAGCCTTTCACCTGTGTCTCCGCCACTTCCCTTTCTCTCGCTTCACCCCCTTTTCCCCTCGCCTCGCCTCCACCCCATGTTTTATTTAGCAACACTTGTGCCCACATTATCCTTTCGCGCACAATAACTGCACTGCCAAGCTAAGGAAGAACGCCGTATGAACCAACAAACGTTGTCAAATCGAAGGCGAAGGAACAACACCACCTATCTTTAAAACCAACGATTTATCAGAGCAAAGAGGAAACCTTGCCATTTTTGTAATTTTGAGGTTAAATTTCCAATTATTTTATATATATTTTTATATGATACGGCGCACAGTTGATTGAGTCAGTAGAAAAGGTTGGAAAAATTCATGGAACCTTTAAACGTTTTTAACTCTGTTTATACAAACTTCGGGGCTCTAAAAGTGGTTCTATTGGTTTCCTCGTGAAATTTTCTTCACAAGCGCTCTTTAAAATATAAAATGTGACGGAATAAACATCAAAATTTGCTGTTTTAGTCCAGAAACCAACGGAAACTCTAGACTAAAATGTGGATGAAATTCCACGAAAAAAGAAGAAAAAATTATGCATTAATTCTCAAGAAAATTCAGTCTATGTTGGCGGAAATTTGGCCACATTTGAAAACTCATACCGCATACGACGTTTTTCCTCCGTACGGCAGATCTCGGCGCCGAAAGGGCTCGTAGGAGGAACGATCAAAGGCTGCTCCGTCGTATACATCCAAGTCTTCGTTGCCTTTTAACGACACGTCCACCTATTCAGGGTTTTTTTTCTCCGTCTACACATATGTGACATAGGTGTGTATAGAGTGAAAAGGACCTGAGCCCATGAGGCAATATCTTCAAAAGATATTGCAAATTTTGCCGAGTCGGGCCCAAAAAATTGGATCCTCGATCGAAAACATTCTCTGGTGTCCTGAAGAATAAGTTTTGAGTCGTATAGGCTAAATTTCGTCGGCTCTCAGACATGAGGGCGTATCTCAATATCCACGTGATCCTGACTTACGTATAAACCCATTCTTTCTGGGGCTCATGCAGAGATCAAGAGACGCCCTCACTTCAGAGGGGCAACACTGCAAAAAAATTCTCGGCGTTTTTACCAAAGTCCGTTGGTACCTTTACCATCTCACTTTTTTTTACCAATTTTTGGTAATTTTACCGAGACAGACTGGTAAGCTTACCTAAAAACCGGTATTTTTACTGTTTTTTTTTTTCAGGTAAGAATACCACTTTTATTGGTAATCAATTCCCGGTAACTTTGCCATTTTATCTCGGTAATTCTACCGCAGTTGATAAAAAATATTGGCGTTTTTACCAAGGTCCAGTAAAATTACCGAGAAAGTCAATAATTTTACCAAGATTTCTCGGTAAAATTACTAATTTCATAAATGGAAATTTTACCAAGAAAAAACTGGGATCAAATAGAACCCTGAATTCTTGGTAATTTTACCCTTTTCTTAGTAAATACACCGAGATTTTTTTTTCAGTGCACGTGAATCCTGTCTTACATATAAACCCATTCTTTCTGGGGCTCATGCAGAGATCAAGAGACGCCCTCACTTCAGAGGGGCAACGATTTGTGCCAACAGAGAGCGTAAACTAGTATTCTACTCCGACCTTTTTAATGCTTTGAACATTACAGATTGGAATTTAAATACTCATTTTTCTCTAAATTTATATTTGTTTTCACTAGAGACTTCCAGTTTCTGTGACTCTGGCTCAGTTTGATAACTTCGGGCGTTTACAGTCCCAATACGTTCAGAGTGAACTGCTGCGTATACGGTTTTTGAATCACTAACTTTATTTTTTTATACGGACTAATGGTTTTCCGTTGTCCGTTATAAATGTCTGAGTTACATTGATTTTACTTTTCACTAAAAAAAAATGTTGAATTCACCCCCTTTTCGCACATTTTAAAAATGAACGTGGTGCCCGACACAAAAAAGATAAATCATTTGATAGTGCAGAAATAGTAGATGAAATGTCTGTTATCGAGAATTAAAATTAGATTCACGTTAATGGGTCGTGATAACAACAAACTAAAACGCCGAGCATAAAGTCAGCATTATTTATTAAAGAAATAAAGCGACTTCGTAGCATTTCAGCAACACAATTAAAGATGAAAAATAATGTCCGTAAATCGCGTCCTGATTGGCAACACTGCAGCGGTGCTACACGATTCATCCAGACTCCGAGGTTTGTTATAGTCAACGAGATTGTATATGTAAAACAGACAATCTTTCCGCACATTGAATTGCAGCTATACAGTGTCATTACAAGGAAACCAGATCGCCTGCAATTAGTGTGCATGCAACCCGGATATCTCATAAATACGAATAGTTGTATTCAGGCGTTGTCATTAAAAAAATGGGGGCGCCTTCGATGTTTTCACATGTTAACCGATTATGTCGCATCGTTGCATTTTCCATGACGTCGTCAGTTTTTTAATCAGTTCTTTCATTATGAAATCCTGTATTTTTCGGTCAGTTGGAAACAGTGTGACCGAATTTGCCACGCTCCGGCCGTAGGAATAACAGCCCGAAGCAAATTGTGAGCATGGTGTTAAAAGAGGTCAGGAAAGCGTAAAATTCCCATCAAGTATATTTAATAATATAGGCAACGTTTAAATGGGCTTGAAAAGCTTGAATATGTTAGATTGCGTTCACTGGGGGGAAAAAAAACACATTGGATCTAGAGTCCAGATTCTTAAAACATCGACAAGAAAAAACACTCTTGATTCAATCAGAATCTAGCTTAAATCAAGAACCAAGCCTCTTAATTTAAGCGAATTTCGTTTTGATTCAAGCAAAAATCCGATTGAATCAAGAGTATTTTTTCTTGTCAATGTTTTCAAGAGTTTGGACTCTGGATCCAATGTGTTTTTTTTTCCAGTGTGCAAACAGAGATACGTGATTGCGCACTTCATCCGTCCATATTATCTTTTCCATTATGCATCGTATTTTTCGCAAATTTTCCCCCATAAATAGATAATGGAATACGAATCTTCTCCTCATGCAAGAACTCGATGCTCCGGTAAAAATTCAATTTTTGCGTAAGCGAATAAATCGTTGCGGGAAGAGCTGTAGCCCCTGATTCGCTCCACTTCGCTGGAGCGAAGCGAGAGAAAACACAAAACGGACACCGCGAATTATTGTCGAAATTTCAAGGTGAGCCCTCGAAAATACGGCTTCCAAACAAACCCGCGGCTCATGTTCAAACGTCAACAGCGTGTTTTTTTGGCGTAAGTTTAGCAAACGAATCGAAGAAATCAGTGGCGTGGCATGAATAATCGATTATCGATATCTCGCCATTTGAAGCTATGGTAAAGAATCGATTACCAAGGTGTTCGCTGCGAACACCCTGATAATCGATCTTTTTTCATAGGTTTAAATGGCATAACGATCGATACATCGCAATTCACGCCACGCCACTGGAAAGAATCGCTCGCGCGAGCGGAAAAAATGATAACCGTCCGCGATCGGATTCGCAGATGAAAACAAATCATTCGGCATTATGGAAGCGGCGCACAATGGATCGAGTCAATTAGAAAGGTCGGACATTAAATGTTTGACTAAAACTGCAAATTTTGATGTTTATTTCGTCACATTTTAAATTTCAATGCGTGCTTTTAGAAGAAAATTGTACGAAAAAACCAATGGACCCAATGGGGATGTTGCATGTGTGAGGAATTTGCGATTTGACTGTTGATTCTATAGTAAAAGTTCACGAAAAACGCGATGGCGCCACTGGTTTTCTCTGAAATCAACTCCCAAGCTCAAATTAAGCTCTCAAGTTGAGGCCAAAATGGCCGGGGATATCCCACGCTATCCTGAGAGTCCACCTCTACATCAAAACAAACTCTCCATGCAAAGATAGGGAGCAAATACATTAGCAGGGTTGCCGTGTTATCAGTTTTGGAGTCCCCAAATAAAGTGGCAGCCCTGTCAATGTATTTGCTCCCTATCTTTGCATGGAGAGTTTGTTTTGATGTAGAGGTGGACTCTCAAGATAGCGTGGGATATCCCCTCCATTTTGGTCTCAATTTGAGAGCCGTTTTTGAGCTTGGGAGTTGATTTCAGAAAAAACCAGTGGCACCATCGTGTTTCTCGCGAACTTTTACATAAGAAACAAAAGTCAAATCGCAAATTCCTCTCACATGCAACATCTCCATTTTAGAACCTCAAATTTTTGTTTATACGGAGTTATAAGCGTTTAAAGCTTCCGAATTTTGTCCGACCTCTCCGATCGACTCGATCCACCGTGCGGTGGAAAGAAGTCGCGGAATAATTTGCGTAGTCGAGCGGGCGCGCAATCGGATCAGATGTAATCCCGCAACTTGCATCGCTACCCCACGCGCCAGTGGCGTGGCGTGCTCTGCGATGTATCGATTCGACGGCCTTTTAAACGTACGGAAAAGGATCGATAAACAGGATGAACACCTTGATAATCGATTCTTTACCATGGCTTCAAATGGGAAAATATCGATAATCGATCATTCACGACTCGCCACCACGCGCAAATTTTTTCCGGGCGTTGTTAAACTGTCAAACAGCGAATTGTGCATGATCAAATCGATAGCTGAAGTCGTGAAATGCATCCTTCTAATTGTCACGTTGCCAGTTATCGTTGAATCTTTTAAACAGAAAAACAAAAAATAATCTGAGTTCTATCTATCCTTCTATTTTGAGACATTGGGAAAAAGTCTCTTGGATCTGGAGTCCAGGCTCTTATAAATTTGAAATGAAAAATAGTCTTGCTAATAGTCTTGGGGTGCTCAATCCCCCAAGATTTGTGGTTTGAAAGAGAGCAGTGGAGGTTAGGAGTCGTAGAGCGCGAGGGAGTGCTGTAAAGCGACTTATATGTATGTAAAATAGTCTTGACTCATTCGGATTGTCGCTTGAATCAAACGAATATCCGCTTAAATTAAGAGGCTTATTGGCTCTTGCTTTGAGAGTAAATCCGATTGAATCAAGAGTAGGTTTTCTTGTCAAATTTTTGAAGAGACTGGACTTTGGATCAAAGAGTCATTTTTCCCATTTTTGACTAACTAACGGCAACCAAAGGGAGACTCTATACTATACTCAGATTATTAAATCCCCCTTTGTCTTCAACATCAACGACCCGTTTCAGCCGTTAGCACTCCATTTGCCGTTTGGCCACTTCGTCTATTAATTTGTCCATCAATTTCAAAAAATGTGTGCCCACTTCCGTGCCATGTAGAAACACCGTATGTCCATTCGGACTTCTTAGAATTTATTTCGATAAGATTCCTTTTTTGGGACACTTGCGGTAATTTTTCTTGTACCTTTTAAGTAGGAGTCCATAATATTTTTTTTTTTGTCAATTTTTTAAGAGTCTGCGGATCATGAATACATGGATTGTTTCAGTCATTATTTACTTTCTGTACATCAAATCAATTTTTTTTTGGGGGGGGGGAGCGGGGGGTCAAATTGACTACGAGTCTGAACTCTGGATCCTGAAGAAAAAGAAAACAGAGGAAACTCGTATAATACGGATAAACTCTCATATTATACGCCTCGATCTTACCGTCCGCCACAGCTCCACCATCACGCCGTTGGGAAACTTTCGGTGGACTGGAGTAGAGTAGACTGGAGGAGCTCCAAGACTGTCGTGTTACGAAAGAACGCCGTATGAACTTCAGGCGTTGCCGAATTTCCATTTCTAAAACACGAATTTCCTGATAAACTCAAAATATTTTTCTTCCGATTTTTCAGATTATATTGTTTGCATTTCACCTAAAGTTCCGGAAAATTTCAAGGAAGAATATTCATCACTTTCCTGGGCTGCCGTTCCGATTAACCACTTTTGTGCCCCCGATTACCCACGGGATTTTTTTTCCCTCACCGATTACCCACCGGTTCCAATTTTACTCACACTTCACCCACCAACTCCAGCTTTACCCACTTTAACCCACCAGCTTCAACTTTACCTACCGTTTACCCCGTTTACCCACTGTTCACCCACCATTTACCCCGTTTACCCACTGTTCACCCACCGTTTACCCCGTATACCCACTGTTCACCCACCGTGTACTGCCAAATTTGGATTTTCTTAAGGTTATTTATTTGGATTTTAGTGAGGAAGAAAATACCCAGAGATTACTCACCGTTACCTGGATTACCCACCAATTACCCACCGGAGTTTAAAATACCCACGACTCGGCAGCCCAGTAACTTTCCTAAAAAATGAACATTTTATGGAAAGGAGTTTGGCAACTGTGGAATGTTCATACGGCGTTCTTCCTCAGCACTTCTCTCACTTCTTTTCCGGCAGAGGAAGACTCGACCGTGGGAGTCTGAGTCAAGACGAGAGGGCGCCCGAATTAGCATTCATCCGGGAGGTCGCGCCCAGCTTTCGGGGGCTCGCGGCCCCAAGTTTGATCCTCCCCAACTTCCACGCGATTACTAATAGCCGAGGTGTTCCCGCATAAAAGTTCAAGCCAACCGATTCGGTAACCCACCGGCCCCGCGGAGCTTTGATGGATGGCGCAACTTTTGTTATTCATATTCGAAAAACATCAAAACACCCCCGCTGAATGCCCGCAAAAATTGATTTATGCTCCGAGGGGGTGGAAGGTGAGCAGCGGCGAAAACGCTGAAAATGCATGAGCTCCGGGCACCATTCTGCTGTGTTCAAGTAAAACGCCGTATGAACTTTCAGCCGTTGTCAAATTTCCATCACTGAAAAAAACTCTCGGCGTTTTTACCAAGGTCCGTTGGTACCTTTACCATCTCACTTTTTTTACCAATTATTGGTAATTTCCCCAAGACAGACTAGTAAGCTCACCTAAAAACCGGTATTTTTACTATTTTTTTCAGGTAAGAATACTACTTTTATTGGTAATCGATTCCCGGTAACTTTGCCATTTTATCTCGGTAATTATACCACAGTCAATAAAAAATATTGGCGGTTTTACCAAGGTCCAGTAAAATTACCGAGAAAGTTCAAAAATTTTACCGAGATTTCTCGGTAAAATTAGCAATTCCATAAACGGTATTTTTACGAAGAAAAAACTGGGATCAAATAGAACCTTGAATTCTTGGTAATTTTAACCTTTTCTTAGTAAATACACCGAGATTTTTTTTTTCAGTGAATGATAAGATACGAATTTCCTGGTGAACTGATGAATATTTTCCTTCCCATTTTCAGGTAATTTTGTTCGCAATTTCACATTAAATTCCTTAAAGTTTCAAGGGAATCCATTCAAAATTTTCCTCATTAGTTCCACTGGAAAAAAAGTTACTTGGGTGTAAAGGCCAGACTCTTAAAAACGTTGACAAGATAAAATACTCTTGATTCAATATCGGACTTTTCGCTTGATTCAAAAGGAGATCCGCCTAAATAAGAGGCCTGGCTCTTCGATTCAAGAAAAAATCGGATTGAATCAAGGATATTTTTTCTTGTCAAAATTATTAAGATTCTGGACTCTAGATCCAACCGACTTTTTTCCAGTGTACAACTTTTTGACTCTAATCGTAAATTTTGAAATTTCTCGGCTTTAATTTCCCCGCAAAATGGTGTGGATCCAACACCATTTCTCCACCTTGTTACGTAGTTTCGAGCCATTTTTTAATGTTTTTCCTCGTTTTCTCAAAAATAAACAGGTTATAGAAGAAAATTCGGCAACTCTCGAATGTTCATACGGTGTTCTTCCTTAGCACGGCAGTATTGGTGGAAATACATTCTGAGGCTCATGAGTTTTGTAAGCAGTGGCGTGCCGTGTTTTGCGATATATCGATTGATTTGCCATTTATACCTATGGTAAAGAACACCGAAAAAAAAAGGAAGTTAAATTAACATTCTGAATGTAAAAAAAGTGTGCGAGAACTTATAAATGCTGAATTACCCGCCACAGCACTTAATTTTACATCTTGGCATTGCTGAAGTAACTGCTGTGGCAGGTATTTTAGCATTTTGTAAGTTCTCGCACACTTTTTTTACATCCAGAATGTTAAATTAACTTCAATTTTTTTTCGGTGAATCGATTATTGCGGTGTCCGCTGCAAACACCCCGTTTATCGATCCTTTTCCATAGGTTTAAATGGCATAACAATCGATATATCGCAATTCACGCCACGCCACTAATTGTAAGATTACTTTCTCGTATTCTCCGAACACGGTGGCGGGGTGGGGGGTGGGGGGTGGGGGTTGTTGAAATGCAGAGTGTCTGTTGCGAGGATTCAGCGTAAAATACGAATCCAACGTTGGCCTCCACCCTCCTCTTTTCCTATCTCACTCCTGTTTTTATATTTGATTTATGCAGCGCATCTACGATTCTGATTGACCGGTGATGCGGTTTTGAGGACTGGTGTAGCGGAAAATATATTCAAACCTCTATTAAGTGCCTGGGGCGTATTTTATTTACTCAGCGGTGAAATTTTTCGAAGAGCCGCGTTTAAAAGCACGAATAAAAAAAAAGTTGTGAACCTTCAAAATTTTTATCTTTTTTTAATGTTGTACAAACATAACCTAAGCATGCGGCTTGCATTGCGATACATCGATTGACCTGCCATTTATATCTATGGAAAAGGAACGATTAACAGGGTGTTCGCGACGAACACCTGAATAAGCGATTCTTAATCACAGCTTCAAATGGGGAAATATCGATATATATCATTCATGCCTTGCTTTTAGACAGCAAAAACGCGTATCGTGATTGCCCTGTCTCAAAACCTCGGCTGTTATTTCTTTCACCAAAAACGCTCGAAGCAACACTGTAATGGTTGCAATTGTCTCAAAATATCATCTACAGAGAGTAAAAAACATTGAGACAGTTTTCAAGGAATAACGCTCTGTGGCGTTTTTCCTCAGCACCGCAGAATAAGTGAGCAATGTAAGCATTGAGTCCAATACATTTGACTAGAGTACGTTTATAGGGTGTATGGTCACTGCGGTTGCCACATCTATTTGGCTCAGTCATCTTGGGTTTGATGGAGCCTTTTAGGGTCCAAAAATGGCGGACACTATAAATATAAATATAAATTCAAAATGACTCAAAATGTTGTTATATTTGCATATAGCGTTGAGAACTTTATTTAAATGCATTTTTACGACGTATTTACATACTTATATGGTTGATCTAGTGCTATTTTTGAGAAAAATCATCTTCAACATAGTAAGGTTGGCAGCAATTGCGGTTGGTGATAACCAGTTGATAACCGTCAAAAGTTGGCAGTGACTCCCCTTCCATTCTCAAAAATTAAAACAAAGCGCCGCCATTTTTGGATCTTAAGGTGATTCGATGGACGCCGTATTTTGTGTCAGAACGGCATGCGATATATCGCATCAATTGGTTCCATTTTTTCAGCTACTCGTAATTTTTCTCGAATTTTGAGATCGCAATTCTGTTGTCAGGAGACTAAAGTACTCACTTACCAATTTTAACAAAGAAATTCAACGTATTAAAGACGTGGCTTTTTTAGAGAGAAAATATCGCATTCGAGTGCAGTTTCGATATCAGTATCGAATGCGATGTTTTCTCTCTGAAAAAACCACGCCTTTATTACGTTGAATTTATTTGTTAAAATTGGTAAGTGAGTGCTTTAGTCTCCTGACAACAGAATTGCGATCTCAAATTGGAGAAAAATGACGAGTAGCTGGAAAAATGGAACCAATTGATGCTATATATCGCATGCCGTTCTGACACAAAATATGGCACCCATCGAATCACCTTAAAGCACTCCACGGGGCCCAGTGGCCATACTCACCCTAAAAAGGTATTCTACCTCGGACGCAATGCCACATTACCCCTTTATCCGACCCATGTTCTGATTAGTAGCAGATTGAGAAAAAAAAAGAATATAAACTTTAAATTCGTGTTTTCCCGACGGAGGGGGTGAGAGGTGTAAGCTGTTCAGACGTTGCTCGAGTTAACATCCTGGTGTCAACTAGAAGTTGGGAGCTCGGTAGCGGTTGGCGAAGTTTTCGCGTGCACTTGACTTCAACACGCACGGAGCCCGACTTTAAAACTCGTATTCGCGCAGACCTAGACTTCAGAGGATTTGCTCTGTCTGTTTACGCCCCTATGCACCTCACCTCGCTCGGGTGAAAATGTTGCTCCTCACTCCTGCCCTGTGCGAAACGTTGCCCTCGCATTTCCGCGCAGCGAGGTATTACTTTGATTAAAAAGGGAAATGAAACAATCACTTCTCAGTTAACATTTTCGTTCGTTCGAACTTCAAAGAGCGATTTTCAGACGTGACGAAATATTGTTGCGAATTCGAAGTGTGATTTTTAGCGCATCGACTGTGATTAATGTTACCCTGTGTGATCAAACGATCTTTAAGCACTGAAATACAGGAAATACTGCCGTGCTAATAAAGAATGTAGTATTAGTCTTCAGGCGTTGCTAAATTCCCCCCCCCCCCCGATGAAATACGAATTCTCAGGGAAAATTGTGAATATGTTTCCACCAATTTTTCAAAAAATTAGCGTCGCAATTTAATCTGATGTATCTGAAAATTTCACGGCAAGGTGTTCGTAAACTTTCTCAAAAATAAATATTTCATTCCGAATAATCTGGCAATTTACGAACGTTCATACGGCGTTTTTTCTTAGCACGGCAGAATATATGACAATTATTTTAAAATAGAATAATAATTGAAAAACATTAAAAATTAAACACAATAATCGTCGGACGATATGAATAATTTGGAGGATTAATATTTATTGAGTAAAAACGTAAGTTTGAATAAATATAACCGTATAGATGATGAAACTGTAGAAATTGCGTACCTCGGTTTACGTTTTTGCGGACTTCCTGTCATACTTTATTTTCCACAAGGAGAGCCATTGAACGTCATTATTTGAACATTTCAGTGATTATTCTTTTCTTTTCAAACAACAGTCTTCCGAATTCTCAAGCCATGATGTTGGGTCTGTCTAATCTCTCCAGAATCTGAACGACAGCCTACTAGCAGCGTAGAGTGAAACATCTAGAGTTCACGCCTCGCGCCAGCGCGCCTTCAATTTTGTGAACGCAACACGGACATCCGTTGAGTACGAATAGTTGTATCCCTGTGCCGTCAACAACTTGCATCCTGTCCGTTGCTTTATTCTCGCATTGTGTTCGTTTCCATTTGCCTTATAATTGCGGTTTTTTGATGGTGAGACTGCAAAAATGCGTATCTCGATTTGCGACGTTGCAGACTTCCTGTCAAACTTTATTTTCTGCGTGGAAAACTACTGGACATCATTTATTGAAAGATTCAGTGATATCCTTTTCTTTATAAAGAATATTCCGTGAAAACTCCATGCCATGATGTTGGTCCGGTCTCTTTTTTAAAATTAAAGTAGTCACGGAAATTTCGAAACTCCGCAAAGGAGTAAGTAATCGAATTGTTTGAGTAAATTTCGCATCCTTGAAATTAAGTTACGCTCGTTCGTCCTGAAAACGAGGATGCGTCTAAATTCACGCTAAGAACGCGGAACAGGTCTATGCGTAAGACGTCCGTTTCCGACAAAATATTTGAATCTCCACGTGGGTGTTGTGGGAACTTTTTGATTTTTTTAAAGCCTACTGACAGAGCGCACAAGGTTTCAAACCTTGCAGCATTCATAATTAGAGGGTTAAAAATCTCCTACAATTATTCTGTAAAATTATTTATGCTAACCATAAGGTGTTTTGGCAGCATAGTGGTAGGGATTTAATGATTCTATTTGATTTTTTTTATAATATTTCGTCTCCAAAATGATCAATTGCGTCATGCGCTATAGCGCGCAGAGGGTACGTGTTTTGTGATGTGAAATCTGCAATTTACCCCGCAGCATTTGCTGTCAAAAGGGCGCGAAATGCGACCACTTATGTGCAGCCGCCCGCTGTGATCAAACAGCACACTCGATTATCCATCTCTAAAGCGATTGTTTGTATTCCACGACGTTTCCGTGAACTATTATTCGTTTTTATCGTCTCACTATTGGCTTTCGCTCGGCGAATACTCGTATGCTTTTATTTTGACCTTTCCGAACTCTTAGTCCGGGGGCATACGTAACAAAACATATGTCCCGTGTGCAGGTTTGTGAAGGCATATTGTGTGATACGTCAATCTCTTCGTTTTGATGTCTAGAAAAAGAAAATCGATGATGGCCATCTCAAATTTCATACAAACCCCCCCCCAAATTCAAGATGGCGGCCAAAATGACGGTTTTGGGGTAAAATAATTTAAAGTTTGCAAATACGTCGTGTCGGGTATCGATTCTTATGTATTTTTGATCGTAGAGTCCGAATTTTTAGTCAAAAGTTAGCTCAAAGGTCATTTTCAGGCCAAAATCCAAGATGGCGTCCAAAAATAACTCTTACGGGTGATAATTTGCCTATTCGGGTCTACATGCTTTGTGAGGTATCAATTATTAGGTTTTCAGGGTCGTAGAGTCCGAAAATGAGGTCCATTTTCCGCTGCGGCTCTCAAGAAGCCCTAAAATCAAAGATGGCGCCCAAAATGGCCACCGGTCTTGCGGATGAAACTGCTATTTAGGGCAGCTACAACAAAAAATGCGTTCAAAATTAAGTTTCTAGGGTCAAGAAGTTCGGATAGGAGATCAGATGTTTACTCTTACAAAAAATTAAGCCTCCGAATCGAAAATGGCTGCCGACATTGTTGCCAGTTAGAGGCGCAAACCGGTAAATGACTGATATTAAGGGATTTGCCAAAGAAGGGGTTTCGATAAGGGCCGTTGTTGGGCCCATACCCTGAAATTCTTCAATTCTACGATTGTTTGCTCACTTAAAGTCTAACGTTTGTGGAATGTATCATGATTTGGTCATTTTCGGTCTATTTAGGGGTCTAACACTGGCCTAAATATGAGACTAAAGGCCGATTTGGGCGAAAAATGCGGGTTCTCTTACATTCGACGTGACGCTGTTTCATAACGATCCCATCGTCGGAGGAGATTATCGTCCTTCAAGTACGTTCATTAAGGATGTAAGATAGTCACTTTGGCCAATTTTCGTTGATGGCAAACCTTGCGCTCAGAGTTAAAACGATCTTCTTAGAATTTTCTTGTTTTTCATCATTACCTATTTAACATGGCGTGAAAAGGGCGACTCATCTTAAAACAGAAATAGATTCCTTGGTGGAAAATGTATGCAGCTGGTCATAACTTTCCTCCAAAAAATTAACGGATTAAAGCCTCCCCCCCCAAAAAAAAAGAAAAACCTGTGTTGCCATATTTTATTGCCTAACATCACAGACAACCGCGTAATTATTTCAGTAATTGGAGGCTGTTCTTCGTAGAGCACATTTAGCAAAGCTCAAAACCCTTGATTTTTCATACGTTACGATCAAATAATTAGTGATTATATAAACGCAATTATCCATCATTCTTTTGTTTATGACATGTATATATCGATAGAGACTCCCATCGTGGCGCTGCATTCCCACATATCATCGGTAAAAATCGAAAAAAAATGCAACATTGAAACGAAAATGAGAATTCTACTATCAACGCGCTGAGAATGTTAGCCTTATCCAAAACTACAAATTCACTGGAATAAAAAGTGTAATATTGGTTAAAAGGCAAAACGACATTGAACATGGTCATATCCGGGTGGTATTACCTGTGCAAAGTGGGCGATAGACACGTCGACTGCTGAGCTCATATTGCATCTCTCATTTGGTGCCTCACTCATAACAGACATTAGTCTGAGCCAGAAAAACTAAGCGTTTGCTAGATTAACATGCATGCGTCATTTCTCCAAAATTATGAAATGACAGCTCAAAACAAGAGGTTTGATGCAGGAGACAGGGAACCTGATGAAGAAGCAACTGATGAGGAAGCTGTGAGGTGGCTGGGTAGGAGTGAGAGAAACCAGGGTTTCAAATTATTTTTAGAAAGCAGAATTCTGATCGATCGCAGGCAATAGGAATGACGGGGGGCAGAGATTGTCAGGGTGGTGAAAAATCAGCATTAAGCACTTGTAATTCTGACACATGACTTACTTTTTTTTCGGATCTCAGATCACGGTCAATGATTCAAAGGTGCACCTTCGTTTGTAAATATCGTGCAAAGCAATTATCACTAACACAAAATATAATCTACTTGCATCTCTGAATACTGTAATTCGAGTCTTACATATTTATTTCAAAATGCGCATATTCCGAGAAGGTGGCTGAAATCCTCGGTCAACTCGGATTTTTCTCGATTTTTACCGATGATATGTGCGAATGCCGCGCCACGATGGGAGTCTCTATAGATACATACATGTAATAAACAAAATAATGATGGAAAATGGAGATGTTGCATGTCTGAGGAATTTGCGATTTGACTATTGATACTAATGTAAAAGTTCGTGAGAAACACGATGGTGCCACTGGTTTTCTCTGAAATCAACTCTCAAGCTCAAAAAATGCTCTCAAGTTGAGGCCAAAATGGAGGGGATATCCCACCCTACCATGAGAGTCCACCTCTACGTCAAAACAAACTCTCCATGCAAAGATAGGGAGCAAGTACATTCACAGGGCTACCACTTTGTTTGGGGACTCCACAACAAAAAACACGGCAACCCTGCAACTGTATTTGCTCCCTATTTTTACATGGAGAGTTTGTCTTGATGTAGAGGTGGGCTCTCAGGATAGCGCGGGATATCCCCTCCATTGTGGTCTAAACTTGAAGGCATTTTTTGAGCTTGGAAGTTGATTTCAGAGGAAGCCATTGGCACCATCGTGTTTCTCGCGAACATTTACATTAGAATCAATAGTCTAATCGCAAATTCCTCACACATGCAACATCTCCATTGCATTTATATAATCACTAATTATTTGATCGTAACGTATGAAAAATCAAGGGTTTTGAGCTTTGCTAAATGTGCTCTACGAAGAACAGCCTCCAATTACTGAAATAATTACGCGGTTGTCCGTGATGTTAGGCAATAAAATATGGCAACACAGGTTTTTCTTTTTTTTTGGGGGGGGGGAGGCTTTAATCCGTTAATTTTTTGGAGGAAAGTTATGACCAGCTGCATACATTTTCCACCAAGGAATCTATTTCTGTTTTAAGATGAGTCGCCCTTTTCACGCCATGTTAAATAGGTAATGATGAAAAACAAGAAAATTCTAAGAAGATCGTTTTAACTCTGAGCGCAAGGTTTGCCATCAACGAAAATTGGCCAAAGTGACTATCTTACATCCTTAATGAACGTACTTGAAGGACGATAATCTCCTCCGACGATGGGATCGTTATGAAACAGCGTCACGTCGAATGTAAGAGAACCCGCATTTTTCGCCCAAATCGGCCTTTAGTCTCATATTTAGGCCAGTGTTAGACCCCTAAATAGACCGAAAATGACCAAATCATGATACATTCCACAAACGTTAGACTTTAAGTGAGCAAACAATCGTAGAATTGAAGAATTTCAGGGTATGGGCCCAACAACGGCCCTTATCGAAACCCCTTCTTTGGCAAATCCCTTAATATCAGTCATTTACCGGTTTGCGCCTCTAACTGGCAACAATGTCGGCAGCCATTTTCGATTCGGAGGCTTAATTTTTTGTAAGAGTAAACATCTGATCTCCTATCCGAACTTCTTGACCCTAGAAACTTAATTTTGAACGCATTTTTTGTTGTAGCTGCCCTAAATAGCAGTTTCATCCGCAAGACCGGTGGCCATTTTGGGCGCCATCTTTGATTTTAGGGCTTCTTGAGAGCCGCAGCGGAAAATGGACCTCATTTTCGGACTCTACGACCCTGAAAACCTAATAATTGATACCTCACAAAGCATGTAGACCCGAATAGGCAAATTATCACCCGTAAGAGTTATTTTTGGACGCCATCTTGGATTTTGGCCTGAAAATGACCTTTGAGCTAACTTTTGACTAAAAATTCGGACTCTACGATCAAAAATACATAAGAATCGATACCCGACACGACGTATTTGCAAACTTTAAATTTGTTTACCCCAAAACCGCCATTTTGGCCGCCATCTTGAATTTGAGGGGGTTTGTATGAAATTTGAGATGGCCATCATCGATTTTCTTTTTCTAGACATCAAAACGAAGAGATTGATGTATCACACAATATGCCTTCACAAATCTGCACACGGGATCACGTATGCCCCCGGACTATCTTTTCCACATTACCTTGCTAAACTGCCTTGTTAAGAAAAAAATTCGTAAGAGCATTCGAATGTTGCCAAATTTCCTTTTAGAAATGATTCATTTTCAAGAAAAGTTATGATTAATTTTCCTTGAGATTGTCAAGCGCTTCAGCTCTTAAATCATCTCTCACTTAAATCAAATCGTGAAGTAAGTGGTCGGGAAAATTGGGATAAAAACATTCGCAAGTTTCGTGAAAATTTGTATTTTATCGAAGGAGATTTTGCAATGTCTGAAGCCTAACACGGCGTTGATCATTAGCACGGCAGTAAAGAAAAACGCCGTAAAAACATTCGAATGCTACCGAATTTCCTCTTTGAAAATATTCATCATTCAGGGAATGTAATCGGATCCCAATACTTCAAACAAGAGAGGCAAAAGGAGGGTCCAAAAGCTCAGCCCCCCCCCAAAAAAAAAAAAGAAAATTGTCGAAATTTTAAAACATTTAATTTGCATTTTAAAGTCAATTACGTCCTAAATAATTACCAAATATAAGCGTTCTTCCTGCTTCTTTCGTCCATTCCCTCCTTCTCTGTTTCTGTCTTCCCTTTTTCTTCCTCCTTTTCAGTGGCGTGGCGTGAAGGATCGATTATCGATATTTCTCAATTAGAAGCTGTAGCAAAGAATCGATTATCAAGGTGTTTGTAGCAAACACCTTGATATTCGATCCTTATACATAGATTTAAATGACATAGCAATCGATAAATTGCAAAGCACGCCACGCTACTGCTACTTTTCCTCAAGCGAATGGGGAGGGGAGCGTGCGCCACCTCCCTTCCCTCTCAGATTCGCCTATGGTAATGAATATTTATCCTTGAAATTTTCAGACATTTACAACAGAATCACGAACAAAATTTTCGGAAATTTCGGGAGGAAAATTTGCACCGATTTTCTCGGAAACCGTTGATTTGTCCGAGGCAATTCGGCAAAGTCTGAAAGCTCATACGGCGTTTTGCTTTAGCACATGAGTACATCCCGGCGAAAGTTCGAAACCTCGAGAGGAACAGGGAGCGCTAAGTTGCGCGGCGATCAGAGGAGCATGAAATAATTTCAAGGGAGCTTCTTGAGGATGATCTTATTTGAAACTAATGCGATTTAGCAGGGGCAATAAATTGATTCTCGTCTGCGTCCAGCACCGTATTTCTTATATTTTATTGGCTCGCGTCCTGTCCCTGCGCACTCCTGCCCGTCCTGTTCCGTCCGGGCCAACCGGTCCGCTTAGAATCAACATTTTGTTTTCAATCTCTGATTTTCCTCCTCTTGTTCTACTATTCGTGAGGAATTCTGTTTCCTTCTCTACGAACCAACCATCAAACCATCGGAATATCGATGACCAAAGCGCAAATTAACGTATCTTGGTTTGCCACGTTGTAATACCGTGCTGAGGAAAAACGCCGTATGAATATTCATGCGTTGCCAAATTTCCTTTTATAAAACGTGAATTTTCTAGTAAAGTTATGGATATTTTCCTCCCAATTTTAAGTTGAGTTTATTCGCGATTTCGCCTAAAGATTTTAAAAATTCTAAGGAAAAATATTCATAATTTTCATTAAAAATAAACATTTTATCGAAGGAAATTTTGCAACTCTCGAGTGTTCATATGGCGTTCTTCCTTGGCACGGCAGTGTAGACTTCTTGTCATGCTGTGATTTTTCTCCGGGAAATTGGTATCTTTTAATGTAATTTCAATATTTCCAAATTTCCCCAAAATCTCGGGCGTTCTTAACTGAAAATTTTACACATTTCCTCCAGATTCCATGCAAAAATCAGAAAATTCCTGAAGACTTCCTTAATTTTTCCTCTTTGTCATTGGATTTTATTTGTACATTTTTTTCTTTAAAAATATAAAATAGGAGGTAAAATTTTGAAACTCCGCCATGGAGATACATGGTTTCGCAATTTGGCTATCGATGCCGATGGTGAAATTTCTAAAGCTCGTGATCTTAATTCAATAGACTAAGATTGGAAAATACTATTTATGCGTTAGAGAAGAACGCATTAAAAATCGAAGAGAAGTGAGAGAACGGAGAGGGATTATGGGAAGAAGAGTATAGAAGGGTGAAGCTAAAGGAGAAAATACGTGAGGAAAGAGAAGAGAAGAGACGAGAAGAAAACACAAGAAGCGGAAAAAGAAGGACACATTTAAAATAATGTATAGTAACACATTTTGCCCGTATGGGGGACTGATGTCACAGGTTTAGCAATCCTGCGGACCCCAGCTGGTAACCCCTGCCTCATGGGGTAGTGGAGATGGTCACCGGCTTCAAGGCGTATGAACCACCCATTGGAAGGGCAGACAGGGCTCTCAGCTGTAGTGGAAGCAACCTGTCTAGGAGAGGAAACTCCGAAATCAAACCCCGGTCCTCCAGGTTGGGGGTTGAGTCATCGGGCTAACTCCCCGATACTCGGAAAAAGGAATACTGTTAAAAGACCCAATAACAATTGCCTCGGTACAAATGGAAATAAACGGATTTATCGGAAAAAATTACGTAAACGGATGATGGTTTTTGGAACATGGAACGTACAAGGAATTTCTACGAAAATGACGGAAGTGGTATCGGAGATAGGGAGTCACGGATTTGATGTCACGGTATTAACAGAAACGAAGAAGAAAGGACAAGGCTCTGTAAGTGTAAAGGAATACGATTTGTTTTATAGTGGCGTGGAAAAAGATCAGCGAGCTCAACAGGGTGTTGCAATTCTTATTCGCAAGAGCCTACGGAAGTGCATCACTACATGGGAAGCTGTTAACCCCCGAATGATAAAGATGAATATGACAGTGTTTGGCCATAAAATCACCATTTTGGGAGTGTATGGAGTCAACGATGATTCCACTGTCGCAGTGAAGGACCAATTTTTCGAAGAATTGAACGAGGAAATTGGTAAGATTGGATCCAGGAGGGAAATCATTGTGTTGGGAGATCTCAATGGTAGAATAGGACGTCAAATTAAAAGTAAGATCGTCGGCCCTTTCGGAGAGGCGGCACTAAATGATAACGGAGCCCGTATCATTGACGTATGTGAGCAAAGGGACATGAAGGTGCTCAATGGGTTCTACCAACACAAGGATATCCATAAATTTACTTGGGTTCAGTCTACTCGCGGATTGAAATCAATCATTGATTATGTGGTTGTCAGACAAGACACGGGAATGAAGATTCAGCAAGTTAGAGTGTGGAGAGGTCTTTCCTGCGGCAGTGATCATTATTTCCTCGGGGCAAAAATAGCTTTCCCAGTGAAAGGGAGCCAGGAGACCAGGCAAGCACAGGAAGAAGTTCACCAACAAAAAGATCGTGTCAAGCTTGTAAACTATAACATTGACAGCTTGCAGCATCCAAGTGTAAGGGCTTTATATGGAAAGCGCTTGGATGAGAAGTTGGGCGAATCAAGGGACGGTGATACCGAACAGCAGTATCAGTTCCTGAAGGATTGCATTCACTCGGCAGCAATGGAAGCTCTTGGTGTCGCTGATGATAGGAAAGTTAGCGAAAAACCTTACTGGTGGGACGAAGAAATTGAGAAGGAGATTCAGGAGAAACGGAAAAAATATCATCAGTTCCTTTCCTCTAAAAAAACAGAAGACAAAGAGGCGTATAAAAAAGCTCAGACGCAGGTACGAAGGCTCATAACCAAGAAAAAGAACGAATCTTGGGAGAGGAGCTGTAACAAAATAGACACGTACATAGGAGGAAGGAAAAGCACTGAGAGCTGGAAGTTGCTGAAAGGGCTGCGAAGGGACATGAAGCGTGACTTAATATCTCCGATATCCATTGATAAACTGGAGGGGTATTTTAAAAATTTACTGACAGAAAGGCGACCTGAATTTCAAGATGGAGGCGTAAGCTTGGAGTATACTAACGATAATCATAACTTGGAGATCCATATGGAGGACGTGGTAAAGGCCGTACGAGAGCTGAAGAACGATAAAGCTCCAGGTCCGGGAAATATCCCTGCTGAGTTGATCAAGTGTGGAACCTGCAAGCTGTTTCAACGGTTGAGATACCTGATGCAAGATTGCTTGGACGGTGGAAAGGTACCGACAGAATGGAAAGAGTCTTGGGTGTCACCTATATACAAGAAGAAGGGTAGAAAAGATGAGTGTGATAACTATAGAGGACTGTCGGTTGCAGGTACCCTGAGCAAAGTGTATGGAAAAATCTTGAAAGCAAAAATTGAAGAGGAGTGGAAAGAACATGAAGCGGAAGAGCAAGCAGGTTTCAGAGCCGGTCGGTCAACGATTGATCACTTATTTACCATCATCCACGTCATAGAGAAAAAGAAGGGAGTTGGCCAGGAATTACATCTAGTGTTTGTGGATCTCCAGAAAGCTTACGATAGTGTGCCATTGATGAAACTTTGGGAAGCCTTGAACAAAAGGGGTTTTAGTGGGGGACTAATTAGTGCTATTAAGGAATTTTATGGTGGGGCTTTCTCTAGGGTTAAATCGCATGGGGAGTTATCGTTGGGGTTTTTAATTACTAAAGGACTGAAACAAGGGTGTTGTTTGTCGCCAACCTTATTTAAAGTGTACCTGGAAGAAGTTTTAAAGGAATGGAAAAGATGCTTTTCGGGAATGGGCGTCCCGCTACGTGAAGATGGCACCCTTTATACTCTGTGCTTTGCTGATGATCAGGTGGTAATAGCTCAGGACGAAGAAGATGCGAATTACATGACGCGGAAGCTAGTGGAAGTATACCGAAAGTGGGGAATGGAAGTAAATGTGGTTAAGACGGAGAAGTTGGTTATCGGTGGTGATCAGCAAAGCATTGAACTGGAGGATGGCCGGAAGATCCTGGACTGTGAAGAGTATAAATATCTCGGAGTTCGGTTAACTAAGGACGGAAATTTGGATCGGGCCATTAAAGATCGGAATGTGCAAGGCAGGAAAGCTATCGCGATGCTAAATGGGGTTCTCTGGGACCAGAGTATCTCCAAGGAGACCAAAAGGAAAATTTACAACGTCATCGTGAAGAGTATCGTAACTTACGGGAGTGAGGTCTGGCAACTTAAGAAAAGAACTGAAGACATGCTTAGGGCAACCGAGATGGACTTTTGGCGAAGGTCTGCTGGGATATCGAGAAGAGAGCGTATCCGCAATGAAAGGGTACGCGAGATAATGGGTGTGGAAAAGGACATCGTGCACGATATCAGGTCCAAGCAGTTGGTCTGGTATGGACATGTGCGAAGGATGGCAGATGATCGGTTGCCCAAGCAGGTCTTCGATTGGGTTCCTCCCGGAAGGCGACGGCGTGGACGTCCTGTGAAAGGTTGGCGACAAGGGGTGGAGGAGGAGATCAGAAGGTGCCAATTGCCTGATGATCTCTGGGAGGATAGGGGGCAATGGCGATTGGGCGTCGCAGAGCGCGAGGCGGCGCTATAATCGCGACTTTATGTATGTACACATTTTAAGCTAAATTTTCAAATGAGATTCTCGATAAGGAGGAAGAAAATCACATTTTTGATTTGCACAATTACGATGATAAGCCATCGTTCAGATATTTAATGATTTCATCTTAATGTATTAAAAACGCCAAAAAAAAGATATTAATTAAAAGATATTAATTCATGGATTACTCTGGCTTGACCAATTTTTCAGGGGGTGAAATGAAGCTCGCTGGTAAACCTCTCTTTCCTTCACAACTTTTCAAAATATCCGAATTCTAAGAACGCAGTGCTAGTGATATATTTTACCGATCCTTTTACAGCTCTTATCTCCAGACTTGACTGCTCTTATTTTAATGAACCTCTCTGCAAGTTCAGAATACGACCGAATTCTTTTCTTTTTTCCATCAACGCACCCAACCATAAACTTACTTCTTAAAAATGGAAGAAACAACAGCGGAAATATCTTTAAAAGATTCGGAGGAAATAAGAGAACAGAAGCAATTGTTTCACAACAAATATAACCGAAACAACAGTGTAGAAAATATGTGCAAAAAATTACTATTCTCCGATATCTTCGAAAAATAAATGAAAAAATAAAAATGAAGATATAAATAAGTAATTAAAGGGTATACATCACCAAAACTTGAAAAACTTTCAACATTTGACCATGTTACGGGATACTCTATTTTAACCCGAAATGTTATTTTAGGTTCCTCGTAGCAATAATACATCGAAGGCTAAAGTTTTAACGAATAGAATCGCTCCATTTTCTCATTGCCCTCCTTGTCTATCGTTTTTTCTTTCAAATTCTACAATCAGCCTGCAGGACTATATTCCATAATGAGAAATCACTATTTCTGATATATCTAGTAGAGCACCTATCTGAACATGGCAACTAATGACACATATTTTGTTCATTGAATAGGCTAGAAATAGCGGTTCCTACAGTGCTTAACCAATGGGATTCCTCCCTTTTTTCATCGTCTTCCTTATCTATCGCTTTGTCTATCAAATAGAATATTTTATTTAACCCAAAATGTCATTTTAGACTCTTCGTGACATTTATATATCGATTGTTAAAGTGCTTAAATAATAGAATTCCTCCATTTTCTCATTATCTTCCTTGTTCATAGTTTTGTCCATCAAATTCAACGATCTGACGATGGACTATATTTTGTAATAAAAACCACTATTTCTGCTTCATCTAGAGAAGCACCTATCTTGCCAAGGGAACTAATGACACATATTTTGTTCCTTAATTAGGCTACAAATAGCGGTCCTTAAATGTGGAATGGACGTAGATTTGACTAGAATCTGCCTACGGCATTGAAAAAAGAATTTGAGCGCTTTGGTCCGTTTATTTGGAACTTTTGTACCAGTACACAAATTGATTGCTAAAGTGTGCAACCTCGTCTTTCCATTGCGGTGCTATAGAATTCCCGCTCCTATTTCATTTTTTCAAAGAAAAACATGCCAACTTAATAGCTTAAAACTTGGACTACATTTTACAATCAGGAACTATAGTTTCTGACTCACAGCAAAAACACGTATGTACATAGGGAAACTAACGGGACTTACGTTGTTTCTAAACTAAGCCGGAAACTGTAGTTCCTCATTGCAAAATGTAGTCCATTCATCCAATATTTTATTAACAAAGAAGAGAAATCAAGGAAGTTTTCAAGAGACTACCTTGACTAGCTTCCCAAAGAAAATAAAGAATAACAGGAAATCTGCAACGTCGCAAACGGAGATTAGTGGTTTCACACTTCGGCCATTGATGTGAAAATTACTCATCATTTCAAATTCGACGAATGCACCGCAAACTGCACTCGCTGTCAATACACAAAGACTCTACTCTCCGTTGGTCACAGTCGGACCAATATAAAACGCCTTCAAATGCGCAAGATACTGTGCAACACACCGAAGTTGATATAGTTGTATTCTTAGGTTGGAACCTAACTCGTGTAAACTGCTCTACCAAGTAAGGCATATAAACCTGTGAACTGCTGTATTTCAAGTTACCTCGCATATTTTATGTCCGTTAATGTCCGTGACAAAAATACAAGCATTAATTGATTAAAAAAAAAAAAAAAAAGAAATACCATTATTAATGGGACCAAGGAAAGAGGCTCACTTAAAGGGAAACATCATCTTAAAACTTTCATAGTTTTTGAGCGCATCTGTTGTGTTCTGAGCGGTATTTTTAGACAGGAAACTCGAAAATTTAGTCGAATTTTTATAATTTGAGATTCCAAGATGGCGGATGTGACCTGAAATGCAATCCTGCAATCTTCGATCGACTTTTATGAAACTCGGTTTCAGCAGGTATTATTTGATGGCAAACTCGAATTGTTTGTCATTTTTCCAAAATTCCAAAATTCAAAAGGATGGACTGGGCCATATTGCTATATTGGTTTTTCTAAAGGTATCCATCCTTGCAATCGAGAAGTGTATTCATTTTGCTGCGTTGAAAGTGCTTACAAAGAGTTTCAGGGGTAGACGATAGGTGGGTATGAGTGCATACCTACACATCTGCCGTACTAAGGAAGAACATCGTATGAACATTCAAATAATGTCAGATTTCATCTCAGAATTTTTGAAGAAATCCATGCATATTTTCATTGCAATTTTCAGATGTTTTGGATCAAATTACGAAACAATTTCTCTAAAAATTCGGAAGAAAACTATTTTTAAATATTCCCGAGAATGTGTGATTTGTCAAAGGAAATTTGGCAATGTCTGAGGGTTTATACGGCGATTTTCCTTAGCAATTCAGTACGAATGTGCGCCAGAAATCCTATCTCTTTGAAAATACTCCAATCTTGCTGTTTGAAAGCAGTGGCGTGGCGTGAATTGCGATATATCGATTGTTATGCCATTTAAACCTATGGAAAAAGATCGATTATCAGGGTGTTCGCAGCGAACACCTTAGTAATCGATTCTTTACCATAGTTTCAAATGGCGAGATATCGATAATCGATTATTCACGCCACGCCACTGTTTGAAAGAGGATCACAAGTCACGCAATGTAGCTGAGGTGAGACTGGGTGAAACAGAAAGGATCAAACTATTATCTAATAAATTGATCACCGTATGAGCCCTTTTTGCCGTGACTTTTTACGCATTAGAAAGACCACACGTAAATCACGAATGAGTTTTTACTGTATATGATTCCGTCAAGATAGTGTGTATGGTTTCCCAAATGGACGTATTTCTATCAAACGGAACTATGTGAATAATGACGTGAACCCTGTTATGCATATATTCTTATAGGTCTCAGGGTTCATGTCTCAATGCACATAGTTCGGTTTGGCAGAAATACGTCCAAATAGCGTCATGCGTATGTAAAGTTTGGTGCAATACTCTGCCGTGCTTAGGAAAAACGCCGCACGGACCTTCAGGCGCTGCCAAATTTCCTTTAATAAAACACGAATTTACCGAGAAAATTCTGAATATTTTTTATCAAATTTTTCAGATAATTCAGTTCAAAATTTCATGTAGAGCATTTGGAAATTTCAAGGTAAAATATGCATACCTCTCTGCAAAAATTAACATTTTATTGAAATAATTTTGGCAGCTCTCGAATGTTTATACAGCGTTTTTCCTTAGCACGGCAGTACTGATCTAGTGGCACACCAAAAAACAAGTTTGTTTTAAAAACGTTACTTTTTTATTTCCGACATTCTAGGCTCATGTAAGAACCTTCAGGCGCTGCCAAATTTCCTTCGATATGACACGAATTTACTGGGAAAATTCTGAATATTTTTCATCAAATTTTCAGACAGTTCTGTTCAAAATTTCATTTGGAGCATCTGAGAATTGCAAGGTCGCCCAAACAAGTTTTAGATCGGATACCGCCTGGAAAAAAGCGACTGGGACATTCTTTGATGGGATGGTGGCAGGGCGATGATGAGATGTTGCGTTGTCAGTTGTTCGATAACTTTTGGTAGGATAGGCATATCGACGGTGTAGGTCTGCAACCACGTATCTCGGTTTGCGACGTCGCAGACTTCCTGTCATACGGCATTTTTCAAATGGAAATTGAACTTGTCAATGGCAATTCTGAAAAATGCCTGTGATTTTTCTTCTCTATGCGAAGGAAATCCTGCAAAAACTTCAAGGAATGATGTTGATTGTTTCTCTTTAAGACAATAAAATAGTGGCGGAGATTTGTCGCTGAGCGCCAGAGTGCGTTGTAAGAGCGACTTTTATGTATACTATGTACGCATTATATTGTCTTAGAAGGGCTTCCAGCAAGTGGAGTACGTATGACAAGATCAGCAGAAAGAAATAGTTTTCGTTTATCATAGATATATTATCGATAGTCTCCATCAGCATACGGCGTTAAGAGTTTTTATAGGGCAATGCCGGACGAAAAGTTGGTGGAGAGGTCTTTAAGCAGCATTAAGGAGGTATTTTAAAAACATATTTCAAACGTCGCTGTGTTTCTCTTATAGTAGTGATAAGAAACGGCTCATGGAAATAAAACTGAAGACACTTGACAACATTGCCCGGATCACAATTCATTCCCTCCATTGTAGCAGATGACTACCTAAACACTCTCCGTAATAGCTATTTGAAAGATCGTTGCTCTAGAGCGCAATAAATTCTTTCTTATAAATTTTAGTGCTTGAACCTCACGATGAGCGGTGTATGTGAGCAGAATCTTCACCAGCACTCGTTGAAGCGCAGTTTTTTTCGAGTGTTTGAGAGGTAAACCGTTGCCTCTTGAAAAGTGGATATGAATGTATCTAGCCAAATACTAAGATCGATCTACAAACTGTAGTAGGTACTGGTTTCTTGGCAATTTTAATGGCTGAATTCGAAAAATGCGCATCTCAAATCGTGGTTTTGCGAATTTCAACAAAACAACATTTGAAGTGTGAGATGTTTATCGAGAATTTTGAAAGAGTTGAACCTTGAGTTTGCAGCCTTCAGAGACATCTAGAGGAAATTTCTTGAGGAAGACTCCCCATAACATCGATTGCAATGAACAAGCTGCGGCCCTACCTGCAAAATTCGTGAGGGAGGTTTCCCTTAAAAATTGGATGATTGGTGTGCCTATGCCCTTCAGCCACTCTTAAAGTTCTTAAAGGTGTGCGAATAATTCAAGGATATATCGGCTAAACATCATTCTTCAATTGCAGGTGATTCATTTTTCACCTCATTGATTTTCTACGATGGGTTTTTATCACGAATAATCTGAGATTTTCACGACCACAAAATTAAATAACTGTCCTATCGTCACTCACAACACGTTCTTACTCGCAAAAAGTGAACTTATTTTATTTTAAATAATGCAGATCACAAAGTGAAACGAACCAGGTGGTGTCAGCTCTCGCTATTGGGAAGAGTGTAGAGGGTTGCGAGGTGCATATGCAAATTTTAGATTGTAAAATCTTATTGAAATTGCAAATATGTTCCCTGGGAGCCCGTTGAAACACGGTGGGAGAAGTCATTCCCATAGAGCTAACTTCTCGTTACTTACAAGTTGTAATGCTATCGGAAGTCCGCTTTGTGCGATAACTTTAAATGGTAATTTTCCCTGTAATGCCGAGGAATTATGGGTACATCTGAGCATTTGCGCCCAACTTAAGGTGCGAGGAAACTTTTTCTCCCCGCAAATCTTCTGGAATTCCTCAGCCAAGCAGCTTACACTGAGTTGAATCGTTGAAATATCGTTTCCTTCGCGGGTGCAACTCGCAATAACCTTTTTTTAGACAACAGAGACCACCTTAAAAATAAATTTTTCGTTCCAATCCTTCCGTCCCTGCTTTCTCCTGAAAAATAAAACTCTGACACCTCGGAACCCTTGGGCATAACTTTTGATGCAAACAGACGCAGGAGGATGCTATATCATTGTCGTAAATGTCATAAATTTAATCGAAGTTTCTGAATTGTGACCCTTGCAAACAGCCTACTCCGTTACAAATCGGTGTTTTTTTACAGTATGGATGAATTGGATGATTTATGATCCCAATATTTTGAACTACTAATATTTAGATCGTCCATGAAACAAAAAGTTTTATGAAAGCGCCAAAGGAGGTTTTGTATGGAAAGGATACATTTTCGGTAATTTCACAACACAGAGATAAAACTCAACACAAAAGTTTGGTTAATAGGGGAGATAAAGCACAAAATAACCCAAGTTTTCGGCTGACTCTGGGGTTTCTCAGCCCCTCCATTGTTTTCTGCTAAATTCACCGCACTCTGTACCAAAATCAACATGAAATTTGAGTTATTATAAGTTTCCTCCTACATTACCGGAAGTAACACAAGAACAAAATTTGTCTATCAGTACAAAACCCTGGTGCAACAACCACCGCAGGAAAAACAAATTGTACAGCTATTAGATGATTTTAACAACCAAACAGTATTACTATTAAAATTATCAGTACAAAACCCTAGTGCAACACCCACCGCAGAAAAAAAAGAAAAAAAAAATTGTACCTACAGCTATTAGATAATTTTAACAACCAAACAGTATTACTATTAAAATAACTCTACAAAAAAAAAAAAAAAATTCAAACTTTTATCAATAAATATGAAGTTGCAAAACTCTATGGTCGTTTTACTTATCCTTCAAATCGGACTTTACTCCTTCTTTTTAAATTTTCAAGATGTGAGCATATGTATCATTAGTGATTCATCTATAGGGAACGTAATGAAATAATTTAATTTTAGTAGAATACTATTATTTGATTTTGACGCATCGGCAGAAATATAATGAATTAAATAAATTACGATTAATAAGTTATACGAAGGGTCGTAAAAATTGCAACTCTCATCAACCAATTCGTTCGGGAGCCCAGCAGTATTTATTTTGATTCATTCGGCAACATCTTGTTGTGTCCGGGCTGCTCTCTTGCTTAGGGAAAAAAATATTTATCTCTCATTTCTCTTCCACAACTGGCGTAAAAACGTCTTTTAAATCCCAATTTGACTTTTTGATGAATGCACAAAGCGTCGTTCATCAATCATTTGGGCGTATCTACACCGAAAAGAAACTATCACCATTGAGACATGGGTCCTGTCTGCCATGTATCCTAACAGGATGCAGGGCCCAGAACTCACTGAAGGTAGTTCCTTTTGATTTTAAAACATCCGTCTGTCATTTGAAACTCTGCGCTCTACTCATCACCAACGAGGCTGGTCCTGGGATTATTGTTCCTCTTCTCGATACATCTTACTGCCTATCTTATTTTCGCGGAATAAATAGATCCTGTGTTCATCTGACCCATTTTTACTTCGGAAATTGAAAGTCGGGAGCGAGGTACATACAGTAGTGGCGACTATTGACAGTTGGTAACACTATTTTTCCTTCATTTGAATTTATGTATAAAACACTGAAAAAAAAATATGGTAGATGTTACCGTACTCAGACACAGTGATACGAGTATGGTAATAAATACCAGACTCTATGGTTGCATTTACTATATTATGGTAAGTATCACCAGAGTCCTGGTGAATACTACCGCAATTCTGATTATTTTGACTAAATAGTATTACTGTGTACTAAATCAAGCAGACTTATACCAAGCAGCTGTTACCATACTTCTTTTTTCAAGGAATAATCGATTCTTGGTGAAGAAGTTTGCATCATAATAACTGTGCAGGAGAGTTGGTAATTTTGTCTATGTGCGCGTTTAAATTCAGTTTAAGACTAAAAGCCTCATCACTGAGGGGGAAAGCTCATTTCGAGCACACTTTTCCCCCACCATAGTGAGATACTGTTCGGTGCGACACAAGTTAGTCCCTGACTGGTCGTAACTAGTCTTGCACTAAACAGGATTTTTCTCTGGGATAACATCGTGCTCGAATTGAGCCTTTTTCTCAATGAGGAGAATTTAAGCCTTACACTGAAATTTAACGCACGTAGACAGAATCACCAACTCTCTGGCTCAGTTAAAAATATCCGAACTTATTGTCACTCTGTGCTACATTGTGTTACTTTTTTTGCATCAGGGCAACCTAAAAGACTTGGTTGCTCGACACAATGTTGATGTCAAATTGACTCAGACCGTATAGACTACCCTGAAACACTGGATCATGTCCTGCCGGACTTATGCACTTTCCGTTTTCCTCCCCATCCTCGGATGTTGCAACTTGCGTGTGCCTAGCGCCTACACTGAAAAAAAAAGAGGGAAGGAACAGCGGGCTAATTCTTGAAATTGGTAGACAAAGCAATAGACGAAGATGACAAAAAGGATATGGAGGAATCCTACCGGTGGAAGCGGGTGACTGCGATGGACAAATTAGGTAGGTAATAGACTAACTAACGGCAACCAACGAGAGACCCTTTAGTTACTCCACCATGTTCTACCTTAGTCTATAAGAACCGCCCGTTTCAACCAATCGGATCGCTCCATACTCCTTATGTCTTCTTTGTCTATAGCTTTGTCTATCAACTTCAAACATCAGCCCGCTGCTCTAAGAGCGAGTATGAATACAACCATATGAATATTTCCCGTGCTTCTGCGTCAAAAAAATTCCATATTCGGTGAGCTGCATTTAAACAACGTTTAAAGGAACTTTTAACCCTGCAGAGACGACTGCATACGTGAGCCGGCAGGGGCGCATAACTAGCTCGAGTGGGCTTGCCTTTGGAAAACGCAAGTCAAAGCACTGACATAAGAGCATATCCCCAATTCTACTTGAGCCCTGGAATATAAATAACTTTACGGAGTTTAGGGTTCATCTTTATACTTGTATGAGTTTTGATGTGAGGGAAGCGGCGAAAGGCCGAGGAGACCCGGGGAAGAAAGGAAAACTGCCGCGACGGAGGCCACAAAAAAGCGCTCACAAAGCAAGTGGCGCTAAAACAAACAGGAAGAGAGAGACCACTTCGGCGGAGGGGGAGGGGAGGGGGAGAACAAAAACAGGTTCGTAAGTGCGAGGGACAAAATAGAGGCAACTACTAAGAAATGTCAGGCGGCCGAGCGAGGGGGGGGGGGCGAGGAAAAAAGTGACGGGGCTCGGAGGGGATTTACAAAAGCGACAGGGGCGCTGGAAACTGGGGCGCCGGCTCGGGAGAGGCCCCGGGCTCCTGTTCCGAGTCGGTCGAAACTGCGCCCGGCCGGGTAGGCGACCGGCGTTAATTCCGAAGATAATGCGGGGAGTGACCAAAGACATAAAGGCGGAGCACTAAAAGCAAAAAATGAAGCTTCTAGAGCTTCTTTTCAATCACCTCTACTATTGGCTAGAGGATTGGCGGCGAAATCGGGACAAGTTTGAATTCAAATGTAGGGCGGGAACTAATAAATAAAATTGCGGAAACAAAGTATTTTAGGTTGATTTTTGCCCAAATTCAGGTACACACTCATATTTTTTTAACTTTAGGTTAGTTTCAGTCCGTCGTCGACCGATTAATTTCATTTGGGAGTAACGTTGATCTAGAACTGTAACGGCCTGTTTGAACCTGCAGAACCACCATGAGCAGAAGAAAAACTAACTTTATCTGAGATTACTGCCTGTTACCGAGCAAAAGTAGGTGTATTATATTAGGACGCAGACCGAACTTTCTTAGTATATTCGTTTTAGGAATTTAAAATACGTTTCAAAGAAGAAATGTGCAAAAATCAAGAGGACAAGTTCAAATCAAATTTCCGTTTGCCGCCATGGATTCCCGCGCTCATTTACACACTCACACAAGCGCGCAGCGCCGAACCTAGCTTCACTTTTTCCCCGTGCTTTTAGATACGAGCGCTCCGTCTTTATGTCTTTGGGAGTGACCGTTCTCGTGCATGTCTATACGACGCGACAGGGTCTGTATCTTTTTTGCAAGGGGACGGGGGTGTCAAGTGTACACCCGAAATCGGCACCTTTGCACGCCGAAAAGACTAAAGTAGCTTCGCCGAAAGACTATGATCATACTCTCATGGTTCACTCAGGTGCTCCTCCATGACCTTGCGTATGCTATTCTGCCGTGCCAAGGAAAAACGCCGTATGAACTTTCGAAAGTTGCTAAATTTCCTCCGATAAAATATTTATTTTTAAGGGAAATAATGATTATTTTTCTTTGAAATTTCCTTGATCTGTAGGTGAAATGGAGATGTTGCATGTGTGAGGAATTTGCGATTTGGTTGTTGATTCTTATGCAAAAGTTTGCGAGAAACACGATGGTGCCACTGGTTTTCTCTGGAATCAACTCCCAAGCGCAAAAAAAGCTCTCAAGTTGAGGCCAAAATGGAGGGGATATCCCACGCTATCCTGAGAGTCCACGTCTACATCAAGGCAAACTCTCCATGCAAAGACAGGGAGCAAATACATTAGCAGGGATACCGCGTTTACAGTTTTAGAGTCCCCAAATAAAATGTCAGCCCTGTCAATGTATTTGATCCCTATCTTTGCATGGAGAGTTTGTCTTGATGTAGAGGTGGACTTTCAGGATAGCGTGGGATACCCCCTCTATTTTTAACTCAACTTGAGAGCTTTTTTGAGCTTGGGAGTTGATTTCAGAGAAAACCAGCGGCACCGTCGTGTTTCTCGCGAACTTTTACATAAGAATCAATGGTCAAATCGCAAATTCCTCAGACATGCAACATCTCCATTGTGATAAAAATTATCGGAAAAAATTGGAAGAAAAATATTCATAAGTTTTCTCGAAAATGCGTGTTTCATCAAAAGAAATTTGGCAACGTCTGAAGGTTCATACGCCGTTTTGCAGTACCCCGGCAGTGTTGGCAAAGAAAATGTAATTTTGTATTAACAAAATGCGGGTCAACGCACGAGTCGTTTAGACACATATAGTTCGAAAAAGTAACCAAAATCTGAAATTAACATAGGAAGTAAAACACGAAAGAACATAAGCTGTTGGTTGATTTTTTGTGTTACTTTTTCCAGTGTTAAATCGATCAAATTTATGTGTCGAGAATCTGCGGCCTTGATAAACATTTGTCGCCAGCCTCCAGGATCGAACCTGGATCGCAGTGGTGATAGCCCTACACTGAAAAAAAAAGTTGGTATAATTTACCATTCCTTCACACTATGTGAAATACAACGTGAAGGAATGGTAAATTCTACCAATATTTTTTTTTCAGTGTAAGCGCTAGGCACACGCAAGTTGCAATATTCGAGTATGGGGAGGAAAACAGAAGTGCATAAGTTCGGCAGGACATGATCCAGTGTTTCAGAGTAGTCTACGGTCTGAGTAAATTTGGTGCAACTTTGTGTCGAGCAACCAAGTCTTTTAGGTTGACCTGATGCAAAAAAAAGTAACATTAACGCAGCACAGAGTGACATTAAACACGGACATTTTTAACTGTGCCGGAGAGTTGGTGATTCTATCTACGTGCGTTAAATTTCAGTTTAAGGCTCGAATTCTCCTTATTGAAATTTTTTTCTGCTCGTCAAAATATCATGATCCCAAATTTAAGCTCTGATGGTCCTAAAAAATCTAGGTTTTCTCAGGCTATGATCAACGATCCTTGAATCAAGTTTTAAATACATCAAGTTTTCTGCAATTTTGATCAATTTTCCTGGTTTTTGATCTAGGTGTTCTAGAACGCCGAAAAAGGGGTAACTTAACCCCTGGCCCCCACTGCCCCCAATAATTCCACCGGTCAAGTGATCTCAATGTAAACCATATGGGCCCCCCGGAAGAAAGAAGCAACTCAAGTAGCGACTATGAACAGGGTTGCAATTTTTCATGAAATCAAAATCTCAAAATTTCGTGTGAAATATCTCATGAAATTTCAACAAAAATATGAAAGATATTGAAACGAATTTTCCAAAATCAAAGGCAAAATTAAGAGAAAGGCAAACGGTTTTTGCCTCTTGAGGTTTCTCCTGCGTGTTGCATACCCACCCCTTGAAAATATGTTTCATACTTCTCACAATTTCCCTGGTAGAAATTGGCGATAGGAGCTGCGTTTCAAAATACCATAGGAGTTCGGGGAATACCATAGGAGCCGACTGAAGAAGGCGATAGAAAATCATATAGCTGGCTGTAGAAAGTGAAAAAAAATCATACGGCTGGGCTACACGAAGCGATAAAAAATTAATCAGCCGGGCTATAGTTCCTGTCGCCGGGATTTACACTTTATCGCCTGGGTGTTGATTTTTCGCCATCGGCTATAAAAGGCTATAAGAAATTGTGTAGAAATTCGTGTGCTTTGTAAATCCGCAAGTTTGTACGGAATCACCATAATATTTACAAAACGCACATTATATTTTCCTTTGCTACATATTTGTTTTCATCAATTAAAATGAGAATAATCCATACAGAGTGTGCAAACATTTCAAAGTCATGAGTTGAACAACGCTGACTCCACGAGATCAATATAAGAGCCTAACACAAAGCGGAGCGGCGGCGCACTGGCGCCTCCAAACCTAACAGGGATACTCCACGCACTGCGCAATGCGTGAAGTATCCCTGTTAGGTTTGTAGGCGGCAATGCGCGTTTCGCGCTTGCTGCCCGCCCGCCGCGCTGCGCCGCAGCGTACCACGGCGCTTGAAGCAACTATTTCACACCAGAGGTATTGCACAGTATCGTACGAAATTGAAGGCGCTCCAACATATTAGGAATGGCAGGCATCCTTCAAAAGTACGAAGCTTCCCTCGCAAAATAAATCAAGATACTACGGCCCAAAAAGAGAGCAGTAGTCCAAAAACTCACTAAGTCCTAGCATCCGTAAATAGTAACGTTTAGCATACACTGTATCGCCTGGCTGTTGCTTAATCGCCATCGGCTATAAAAGGCTATAAGAAATTGTGTTGCCGGCTATAGAAGCTATTGGAAATCTTACAGCCGGCCGTAGGTCTATGGTATTTTGGAACACAGATTCTTCTGCCAATTTTTACCAGGGTTTACAAAATTTCATCGAATATTTCACGGATATTTCCAATCTTTCATATTTATCATTTTCCCTGTGCTACCCTGACGATGCATACAGCCCGAACGCCTTTTTTTTACAATGGAGGACAAAATAAGCTCAAAAAATTGTATAGCCTGCAAAAACGCTGCCGTAAAATCGGAAGCCACTCGGTCCCGGGTCAGCCGTGCGCTGCGCTGCGCTGGGGCACGACAGGGTTTCCCTCGTCCCCTCTTTTTAATCCCGCTTCTTCCTCGCGCGTTAAATTATTTGGAAGCGGCCCGCGCATTGTCCCTTGCCGAGAAGAGGTACCCCGAGCTCCTTTTAGTCTTTTGACGGCTAATTGAAACCTTCCAGGCGAACGTGGAGGATGAGGAGACAATCGCGCGCTGCAGGAGGCCACCTAATGGTCTCCTTTTCGCGAGGGGGGATGAAGGGGGTGATTATAAAAGGCGCGTTTAAGATTTTCTTTTCGGAGAAATTAAAAATAAACTGCGTGACGTCCTTGTAGGCCTTTGGAGGGACCTGTGATAGTCTGTTTTAGTAACTACGTCATTCTTGAGCGTTCTACGCGATATTTGAGAAGTCGATGCTCGATGGTCTTTCCGTAACTTTATCGAGTTGTAAAATGATAAATTTCTAGCTGCCTAGCAGTGATGTTATTTCACTGAACTTTTGGAGTAAGTAGATTTTATTTGGAAGAGGTAAAAGGATCGCTCATTTTCCTATTTCACCCTACATTTTGGAGGGATACCGAAAAATACCTGCAAGAATCGTATCTGCTGAAGCTACACGGAGAAAACAACTTCGTGCCCTTCGGGACCCGAAGTTTAGGTCATATGGATATCTGAAGTTTTCGGATTGAGCATCTGAACACTTTAGGTCCAGCTACTAAGGTTTGGATCACGCATCTAAAACTTCGGTTCTTACATCTGAAGTACTTCGGTTTTCACATCCGAAAAACTTCGGTTCTCACATCTAAAGTACTTGAGATGTAAGAACTGAAGTTTCAGATGTGTGATCCGAACCTCGACAGCTAGATTTAAAGTGTTCAGATGCTCAATCCGAAACTTCAGAGATCCATGTGACCTAAACTTCGGGTCCCACGCACGAGGTTTTTTTCTCCGTGTAGAAAGGCACCAATGTCTACCGTAGTGTAAAAATCAGAGCAAGAAAAAAAGTGCTTTCGCATGAGGACATAATACTTAAAATCAAATAATATCGGAATATGAATTGTGCACAGAAAGGAAAAGTACCTCACAACTATAACGAGAAAACCAAGGATGGGTTAGCGCGCAAGGACTTGTGCCTCGATCAGTGTCGAGGCGTGAATAATCGATTATTGATATTTCCCTATTTGAAACTGTGGTGAAGAATCGATTACAAAGGTGTCCATTGCGAAAACTCTGTTTATCGATCCTATTCCACAGTATAAGAGGCAGATCAATCGAAATATCGCAAAGCACGCCACGCTACTGGCTCGAATGTACTCGCAAATTGACGGACCACTGACTTTCAATCGAGAGAGATTCTTAGAAATTCGCAATTCCCGCGAAATTCACAGGGTTTAAAAATTTCTCCGATTCAAAATCTTATCCCTCGAAGATCACACATCGACGAGCACTTTTCCTGAAGTTTCGTCAGCGCTGTTTCGATGACCCATGCACTGTTGCCAGATTGTGCTGAAAAATCAGGACTTTCTCTCGTTGACCCCGTGTATAATATCCACATTTTATAGCAAATCCTGGCAACCTTACATGTGAGGCATTCGAGCATTGAGGCATGAAGTGCATTTCCCTACGAGTCTTGGTTGCCGTGTGCTCTTACACAATCGAGGGATCATGATGAAATGCGGTTGGATATCTTTCAAGGAGCCCTGTCCATTTATCATTATCTCGATTTCCGGATGACCACCCCACCACACTTTCCGCCATCGATTCTGCCCGGTAGACGATTGCCAAAAAGAAACGGGAGATCGGAGCTTCTTGCGTAGTACGTCGAATAAATGCCGATTTAGACGAAAAATGTGGCAACATTGGCGATTAAGTTTACTGTATTTTCACGGCTTGGCGCCTTTGCGCCCGATATTTTATTTCAAGAGTGACTTGCAAAAAATGTACATTAGGATGCGAGTGCGTGTGGACCATGGCTTGCTCTAAATTAGTTATGAGATGTTCTTTTACAGAAAAAACAAAGAGTATTATTTGGACTGCATTTTGCAATTTGGAACTATAAATTCTGGCTCATCTGCAAAACACTTATGTGCGTAGGGAAACAAATGGCACATACGTTGTTTTTAAACCGGGCCAGAATTTATGGTCCGCGCTTATCCCAAAGTGCAGTTAAGTCTTTTCGTCAACCAAGCGATGAATTTTATTGTGGCCTTCACTGAGAACTCAAATCGAATAAAATGAGGCATCATGGCGTCACCCTTCGGCCAAAGTTTCAGAAGCGCCATGCGACGTTTCAAAATTTTGCCATTAATTTTTTTTACATAGAAATTGTCCAACGATGTGATTTTGGTTTGGGCGGCAGAATAGTGTACCATTAATGTCGTAGTTCGTCTTTACGATAGGCGGCGTCTATAGAACTTTATCTCTTCGCTTCTTTTTGGCGCTGATTGGGCCGCGCTTCAAGATTTCAGATTCCGGATTCACGTGTCCCTTGTCTCGGAACCTTCAAGCGTGAGCTGAGTACAGAAGCGAGGCGCTCCTCGGACGTTTCGTCCCATCTCGGAGTATCGCACAGGAGGCTGATTATTGACTTTCATAGACAAAGCGATGGCCAAAATGGAGGGGATATCCCTCCCTACACCGAGAGTCCACATCTACATCAAGACAAACTCTCCATGCAAAGATAGGGAGCAAATACATTAGCAGGGTTGCCGAGTTTTCAGTTTTGGAGTCCCCAAATAAACTGGCAACCCTGCTTATGTATTTGCTCCCTATCATTGCATGGAGAGTTTGTTTGGATGTAGAGGTGGACTCTCGGTGTAGGGAGGGATATCTCCTCCATTTTGGCCTCAAGCTGAGAGCTTTTTTTTGAGCTTGGGAGTTGATTTCAGAGAAAACCAGTGGCACCATCATGTTTCTCGCGAACTTTTACACAAGAATCAACAGTCAAATCGCAAATCCCTCACACATGTAACATTCCATTCACGCCACGCCACGGGCCCTTACGTCAGAGGAGTGAAGATAATGTCAAACGTTTCTCGCTCCACTGTGCGCCGAGGTGCTTCGAAGTCAGCTTCTTTCGATGTTGGACGCACACGCACGCGTGTTTCTATCCGAGTTATATTCAGTCTTTGAGGAAGAGAACCGCCGATGAATACCGATTTACTCCGGGCGTTGATTCACAGTGCTTGAAATGAAATATGCGAGAAGGTGGATGTTGAAATTGGGTTTACTTTGACGAGCGGAGAACCTTATGTATGGTGTGAAGATACAGGCCGTCGAATTGAAATCCGTTCTTTGATCGTCTTCTCATCGTGTGAAGTTATATGTCTTAAGCATGGAGGACTTTAAAATAATATAAAGAAAAATAATAAAGAAAGATAATGAGAGACGAATTTTTAAGAAACACAATGTAAAATTAACAAATAAATATGCAAATGGGTCAAATAAGAACAAGGGGTTTGTTCCGACGTATGGACGTTGGAGAGCGTTCACCATTGGCGGATCCAGCGAATTGGCAACATTGTCTTCTCTCCATTTAAACCAATGGAATAGTATCGATTCTTGGAGGAGCTAGATGCTCCGAAAAGAATTGATTGTTTAGCGTAGGTTTAAATGGAGAAAATCCGGTGTTGCCTAATTGCTGGATCCGCCTCTGGCGTTCACCGCGCAAGTCTTTTCATTTTTCCTAGGAATTAATTGAATTACATTCAAAGTTCATAAATCTATATTTCCTTCCAAATTTAGCAAAAAGTACCAATTGATACAAACAGTTATGACATGGTATAGCATCATACCGACGGTTTGCAACGTTTGATTTGCATTGAAAATCTCAAGTCACATTCTCCGTTTCTAGAAAAACCCACCCCTGTTTCCTCGCAAGATTTCCTTTGATTTTTCTTCATTTATTCGTTTTAGTAGCCGATGGAAGCTATTGTTTCGCCTTTCCTTCAAAATGAATGACGCACATTAATCGATGATCTCCTTGCACTTACATTTAATTCCGCAGAATAAATTAATCTTTTAACTCATCTTGACGATTTGATTTTTTTCGCATCTTGGGATTACCGTCTTCGAGAAATGTTTCAAAACTGCAGTCTCGTTCCACAACTACCACCATCCTAGCTTGTAGGAGCTCGTTTTGCCTATCCTTTAAAATGAAGGAGAATTAATCCATGATCACCTAGCAGTAACATTTAATTCCGCGAAATAAATTAATCTTTTAACTCATCTTGATGATTTGATTTTTTTCGCATCTTGGGATTACCCTCTGGGAGAAATGTTTCAAAACTGCAGTCTCGTTCCACATCTACCACCATTCTAGCTTGTAGGAGCTCGTTTTGCCTACCCTTTAAAATGAAGGAGAATTAATCCACGAGCACCTGGCAGTAACATAAAAAAAGCTTCGAAGCTTTGTTAAAAAAGCTGTTTTTTCTTGCACAGATTGCACGTCGCATTTTATTACCTCGAAATAAATTAATCTTATTACTCATCGTGATGATTTTGATTTCTCCTCGCATCGTGCGGGGATTATCCCCGAGCGAAATGTTTCAAAACCGCGAACTGCGAGTTCGGCGCCGCGCCTCGGGGAGCCGGAGCGCTCGGGACATGCAGGTTTTGTAATCCAAACTCGAATATTTTTCCTCCCCCCTCTGATGAATATGCATGGAATTTCCTCGCTCCTTTCAAAATTCAAAAGTCTGAAAAATGCCGGGAGACGGCGCGTAATTTATTAAACGACTTTTCTTGTTAAATCTGATCCGGGGTTTCGCACGGGAGGGGAGGGGGCCGGGGCGGGTCATAAATCAAGAGAATCTCATTTTATCGATCACTTACAGAAGACATGATTCGGAATGTCTTTTTATATCACCCGTCACACAATGGAGCGATCTTGAAGTCGAGGTTGGACATGGAGTTTTTGGCTAACGTTTTGGCTAACGAGTTTTGGCTGTACGTTTATATCGTTACAAACTCAATTTTGAGGGGTGTTTCTGAAAGGAAATTTCACAAAAAAACCGATGGAGTCACATTTTAACTTTGTTCGTTTCATATTTTCGAAAAAATAAGCTTTCGAAGTTTCCACCTACTGTCCAACTTCTCCTATTGAATCGCTCCAGTGTGCGTCGTAAGGGCTCCCGGGAGGGTCTGGATCCGAGGAACCTTTTACTATTTTGACGGATTTTAATCAAAAGGAACTATATCCTCCCTGACTTAAGCCCTGAAATGTGTGTATTCGTATAGGTCCCAGCGCCCAAATTACAATGGAGATACTTCCTTTTGATTTAAGCACGTTCATTTCTCTGCCGTAAAAAAGGTAACAGAGATGCGGAACGTATTGTAGTTGCCAGCTAAAAGTATTCTTGTCGTGCGGAGGAAAAACAACGTATGAACACTCGAATATTTTTAAAGTTATCACAATAAAATGATTACTAAGTTAGATTGAGAATATTTTTTGTGAAAATTGGAGGTATACTTTAGATAAAATTGGAAAATAAAATCCACGAGTTCGCGCGAAGTTTTTGTTTTAAAAAATGAAAATTTGGCAACAAACGAAAGCTCATATAGTGTTTTACCTTATCACGGCAGTATTTCTTGTAGTATTTTCATGGTTTTACCGGTTTACCGCAGTATGTTGCCAAACTCTTCAACTTATCGTTAAGGTCGAATTAGGATCTCATTTTCTATATTCTTTCCGGTTAATGTTATGAGCACGCGTGTATAACTGATCACCTTTGCAGATTCTCTTTTGGATGGTCATGGCCAAAGTTGACTAAACTCTGACCGACTCTAATATCCAAGACCGCATGCTTGCTTCAGTGAAATAAGATTAAGCAACAGAGTCATTACAACACACACTCATGTGAAATAACTTAGAGCCTCTAATATATTTCACTGATGGGGACATTTTTAAAATCGGAGGACGAGGGAGGAGCAGAAAACAGAACAAGGAAAGTCGAAAGAAGAGGCGAATAGGTAGAGGAATGAAAGGGAGAAAAAGACGAAAAAGAAAATAGTTCTATTCCAGTTCTTTCATTCTTATCCTCATCTCAAAGTTCTCTTCTCTTCTTTGTATCTACATCTTTATCTTCTTTTTCTCTTGATTTTTCTTCCTCCTTTTCCTCTTTGTCGGGTGGATGTAAAATAATAAATTCAAAAATTCAAAAATGAAGAAAAACTGTGTGGAAAAACTGTCAATTTCAAACTGATCAGGCAGCATCACGCAGTGCAGTTCATAATTCCACCCCATGGGTGTTGGTGGCTCACCTGCGGGGAGATATTATATCCGGTTACTTTAACATCCCGCAATAAAAGAATCGGGATTTCTATTTCGAACGTATGAAATCTCTCTGCGACTATTATGCCGTTTTGTGCGATTTCCCACTGGGGAGTTCCATCCTTCTTCAAACGAGAAAATGTTCTCAAGATTTTCCTCTGGAATTTTTAGATTTTTTCAATGATGCAATTGCACGTACCAGGCCAATATAAACATGCTTGCACTTCTTTCAGAAACTTTAAATGTATGATAAATTAATATTTCTGAAAGAACGAACTAACCAGGTCAAATTTTGTCAGAAGGGCAATGGTTTTATCATTCACTGGCAGCATTTTAGAACCTACCTAAACTCTCCATCTTTTTAAGCAAAGATACAACGAAGTAATGAGACAAGGATATTAGTGTATTTTGTGTCGTCAAGTGTCAACGAGTAATTTTCAGTCTCTAATTATGGCAACCCTACTGAAGAAAATTGAACTACATCAGATAAGAGGGATATAATTTTTTTTTTTTTTTCGAAAAAGATTGACATAACAGAAAGAGATTAAAGGATACATTTTTTTTCGAAAAAAAATCGTATTGTTTTGATAAACATTCGTTCGCACGCAAATGATCACCATCAGAGAAACCAGACCAACCATCACTAGAGCAACCATTACCAGACCTGCAAAGCAGCACAGGAAATGTGTGAATGATTAATTTCCTCCTTTATTACATACTCATTTCTTCCAAATTTATTCCAAACTTTTACTTGTGGATTTTTGTTTTTGGGCGAAATGTTTCTACGTATATAGGTGTCTTCTTAGACATTTTAATACCATCTCGTGTACACACACATATAAAAGAGAAAAAGTATAAAATTTCCGATAAATTTCAAGGAAACCGTCGTCTTTACAAGCATGCTTTGACTAAAAACTTCTTTAGCAAACATAAAATAGGTTTTATTACTTACCATATCTAAATTCCATACAGACTTTATGAGCTGACCTCATATTTTCAAATTTTTCTTGGAGCTGAAGTTTATGTCAACTTCAATCCTGTACTGACTAAAACTATGTGAATCTCAATGGTTTTATTGGATAAGTCAATTTGATAGAGTGGACAAATCCAATAAAAGCTCTTGACAGTGGTTAGTCAAAGTCATGCCAAAAGATCGGGCTACATACAATGGTAAACCAAAGGCTGTAAGCCATTCAAGCCTCCGTAAACTTTCTTGGAACCGAGTTTCTCAGCTACTCTAGAGCAGTCCGGTTGAAAGACTTGAAATGCATGCTCATTGCTTAACTCACTTAATGATAGTGGGAATTTGAATGCATTCGTATTTGCAGCATAGTCTAAAAGGCGGAACACGGGATAACATTATCCTTCCAGCGAGTGACATCAAAACCCTTGTTCAGAAGAAAAAGTTCGGTTTGTATACTTGAATCTCGAGCCAAGGCTTGTTGGAACCTAATTGGTGAAATGTAGGTGAAAGTTCAGAAAATGTGAACTCGATCACAGCGTTTCAAAGTGGACACGTAGGCTTTTTTGCATATTTGCAAGTATGAAGGCAAATATTAATGAGAATTTTCGAAGAATTCGTCTTTTGTCAGAGGAAATTGTACGGTGTTCTACACGGAGAAAGAAACCTCGTGCGTGAGACCCGAAGTTTAGGTCATATGGATCTCTCAAGTTTTCGGACTGAGCATCTTAACACTTTATTTCTAGCTGTCGAGGTTCGGATCACACATCTGAAACTTCAGTTCTTACATCTGAAGTACTTCAGATGTGAGAACTGAAGTTTTTCGGATGTGAGAACCGAAGTTTTTCGCATGTGAAAACCGAAGTACTTCAGATGTAAGAACTGAAGTTTCAAATGTGTTATCCGAACCTCTACAGCCAGACCTAAAGTGTTCAGTTGCTCAATCCGAAAACTTCAAAGATCCATATGACCTAAACTTCGGGTCCCACGCACGAAGTTTTTTTCTCCGTGTACAGTTCATACTGGACGTGATCTCGAATATTGCGAAATTATCACTCTCTGAAAATTTTACTGAACAGTGTTGAAGAAAATAATCACACAGTAAAAATGGAAAATAAAGCAAACAAACGGAAGGTAACGATCTCGCGACACAGGGTCCTTTTGAAAATGTCACAACCCGGTAACAAATAATAACCCAATAACAAAAAAAGCCTCGCGATTGCTCAAGACGTCGACGGATACTCATCTCGCGAAATCGTGGCTCGGGGTGTTTGCACAGCAGCTCGGCACAATACAACCCCCCTCCCCCTCCCCCTCCGCCGCGGTGGGGCTTGCGGGCGAGCGCGAATTTCCCGCAATTTCGTCTCGCAATTTAATTATTGCGTTTCCGACCGCATCCATTTGGATTCGCCCCCGCGGATCCGATCGCGGAGAGAAATGAAATCGATGCTAAACGGTATCGATCAACACCCCCCCTTCCGCCACCCTTCCACTCAGCACCCACACCCCTCTTGCCACAATTCGAACGGATATTTTCAACCTGAACGTGCGGGTGATAGTTTTTCGGTTATTGTTCCGTTAGGTTGAGAGTTTGCAGCCTCGTTAAAAATCAGGTTCACAGAGAAATGGATTGCATCATGCAAAAAGTAACCAAGATCATTCTAATGTTGCTAGGAGTGCAATATACGTTATTTTGCAATAAAGTTGCTGAAATAATGTAAATAATCAAATTTAAGAAGGTAATTGATGTCTTGAATTTATTGTTTATTTAGAGTAAAGATAAACCGTGTTTAGATGCTCGGTTCATATTTGGAAAGTAAAGAAGTTGGACAATCTTAGCGACACCAAACTGCTCTTGGTTCCTCTTTTGCAAAATGTAATCCAAATAATAACCGAACTTTTGTGTTAATGTGGGAAGTAGAATACAAAGTGCCTTGCATTTAGCAAAAATGAACCAGCGCGATTTCAGTGTTGTAAAAATGTTGCTCCTTCAAAATTATCCAATGAATCTCCCAGAATAGCAAACAATTTTTGCTTCCCACCTAAAAAGTGTTAATTTTCAAGGAACTTAGTTGTGTAAATATTAATACTGTATTTACATTAAGTGTTTTTTTTAAGAAGAAACGAAGTGCCACGATTTTGAAAACACTATAATAGCGCTGGTTACTTTTTGCTAAATGCGATCCAAGTATCCTAAGCGTGTGGCAATAATTTTGTGCTTCACTGACCAAATCTTTGGGTTGAAAATGCTGCAGGTGTGGTGAAAAAGAAACCGATGCAAGCGTTAAAGATATGGTCGTTTCTATGATTGAGTTACACATAATTCATTACTGAAACTCAGACACTTTCAATTTTGTTTTTTTTTTCTCGCATGATAAAATTTCATTTTTTCATAGAATAACGAATTTTGAAAAAAATTATCTACACTAATAGAAAAGGTTGCACTTGATCTTTTGGCCCCACGTCCAAAATATCAATAAACGAATGCGACGTAATCAGTGTTCGAAACTCACAAGCGCCAACGCGCCAACTGCGCCTAAAAAATCGGCCATGGCACCTAAAAAATGAAGGCTCTGCGCCAACGTGGCCCTTGAAAATCCGGATTTCTATATCAGGTGATTATTTGAAATTTTCAGCACTACAAGCAAAAGCCTTTTCTACCCTTCGCGATTTCATCCTTAGTGCCTTCGTCTTTCCTAAGGTACAGCTTCTCACTAGTTCTGTTATGAAAACATCTTGCGTTTAACTTTTCACGAAATGCGCCGTAATAAATAGGCAAAATGTCAATTTGGTCCCAAAAAAATCTTCAATGGCGCCTAAAAATTGGGCTTGATGCGCCTCATGGCTCCTAAAACTCAAAGAAGAGTTTCGAACACTGGACGTAATTGAATACTACGGCGAAAATATTATTTCTCCGATCATCGATGCAACGAGGAAGCGTCGCGAACTTTTATCACTCTCACAGAAGTTATTAAAACCCAAACAATCGTGCAAAATCGAGATCGACTTTCCGAACTACTCGACCCGCGCAACTTTCGAATCGCGGGTGTAGCAGGGGAACAAAAAAGGCGTTTAATCAATGCCGCTCATTGAAATGCACGGGGCGAGTCGGAAAAGAATGCGCGGTTATTAAAAGCAGGTATCATGGCATCAAACGCGCGAGCGTTTAAACACTGGCAAAGCCCTAACGGGGTATAATTCCGCCCTAAATCCTTGTTATTGTCGCTCGCGTGGACAAAAAAACCCGTCGCGACGTATGTAATGTCGTCCCTCTCCGACGTAAGGGGTTATCTCAATCTCAACCTGAGCCCCGGGAAGTGTGAGGACATACGGGAAACAGGGACCACGTGGGAACGGAGATACACCTTTGCGACGTAATGTCTGCGCGGGGTACTTCGGGCGCGATTTAAGGTCGTCCGGATGTGTAAAACTGTCGCGAACGAAATTTGAATGGTCTGCTCGTAAACAACCGCGAGAAGCGAGTATACAACTGCGAGTATAAGGTAGAACCCCTTATGGCCCTTCAAATGTTGCCAAATTTCCTTCGAAAAAGAAAGATACGACTTTTATTTCCATAAAAGTCGTATCAACTTGTGAATCTCTGAAGACCGCCCATAATTTGCGTAAAACATTTTTAAGCGCTCAGTCGATTAGCAGCGTTTTTCGATTTCGACTCGAATTCTAGAATTGTGCCTAGAATTCTGGTATTCTAGTGGAAACGCGTCCAAATGGAGCACCAGCTTTGCACCCCATTTGCACTCCATGAGGGAAAATGCATATTTTAGTTAGAAATAGTGTTGAGAAAAATCGATTTCATTTGAACCGTCAAATTTATTGAAGCGGTGGTCATTTCAATAAATACCAGTCGTAAACGAACCCAAAGGCTTAAAAGACGGGAAAAAGAAACTGGAAGGAAAAACTATGAAAAATACGAATTTTCGGCATTTTTTCAGCAGAATTTTTTTTCTAATCTCACTTCTTTTCTTTTCTTCAGGCAGTGTGCACATGACACCTCCCTCTTTTCTTTTGTAAGGCACATCCTGAACTACTTTCCTTAGGTGCCTTACGTAATTTATGAATGGCCCCTGTTTCATTTCCAGGTTGATCTAAAATGTCTAACAGCTGTAAGGAAAAGTGGACCGAGTTAAACAGAAAGGAACCAAGCCACATCAGCTATTGCCAAATTTAATTGGCTCATTTAATTTTTTTAATGGAAACAGTTGTGCGGATTTTCGTGCAAATTTCAGTGAATTTTCTCCATAGTACGAAGCAAATTCCCTAACATTTTCAAAGGGATCTGCACAAAAGTTTTCTCGTAAAAAATTAAACTGCCCAGTTAAAATTGGCAAAAGCTGATGTGGCTTGGTTCCTTTCTGTTGAACGCGGTCCAAATATTCATAGATACCCTCAGAAATACACTTTTAGAGGCGGGAATTTGGCACCGCTCGATAGATCATACGGCGTTTTTCTCCAACATCGTGCCTCCTAAATAACTACGCTCCGGCTCCTTATCATGCTCCGACGAAAGTGACAAAATATTTAACGGAAAGAAGCGCGAGCGCTGAAAAGGATTTGACTAGCGCCGCTCTCGCCTCGTTCGGCTCGTCCTTGTCTGCGGGATCAGGAGAAACGGGCGGTAGTTTCGTGTAATGCGGGTTGTATACCCGCGAGTTTGGAGGAACGCCGTGTAATCCGGGTTGCATCCCTGAGAATTTGAAAAGGTGGCGTTTTCTGTAACTCGCAGCTTCGAGGGATCCACTTCGAACGGAGAAATCTGCGGAGTTCGGGAGGAGGGATTACTTTTTCCCCCAGGGCGAGGGGGTGTACTGGGCGAGTGCGCGGACTTATATGACCGTCCAAGAAGACAACTTTTCATGGATGTATTCTTATCAAGTTTGACTAGAAAATTAGAGTATCGGGTTTTTACAGAAAACAAATCCCGCAACGAAAAACGGATGCTGACTTAACATTCTGAATGTGAAAAAGTGTGTGACAACTCACAAAACGCTGAATGGACCCCTAGACAAAGTACGAATTTAAGCATTCTGATACATGTTTCTTAACCAAAATTTCACGTAGAGCTCGATTCAAGCAACGAAAACTAATGAAACAAACTCCAAACGAAGATATTAACGTTTTTATTTTACAATGGTTACGAGGAATTTGAACTGCCCGCTCACAAGAAACTCAAAGCTCTACGCGAGTCAAATCACGCACTACAACAGTTTCAACAACCTTCTCAATCGAGTAATGTTCATTTCCCATCATGTGTCGTTCAAACTATAAGCAATTTGCTACATCTGAGTCAAAGCGTCAAGACTAAGGTTGCCAGATTTTTATATCGCAGAGATTGTCATGAGAACGTTTAACGCACGATGTGAATCACGTAGAGCATTGAGTTTTCATGAGTGGGTGGTTTGAATTCACGCATCAAAAATCATTACATTTCTTTGGAAGGAGTTTATTTCGGCAATTTTCGTTGTGCGCGTCGAATTCTACGTAAAATTTTAGTTATGAAACATGTACCAGAATGCTGAAATTTGCACCTTGTCTAATGGTCCATTAACCGCCTTAGCATTAAGTTTTCCATCTTGACATTGCAATAGTAACGTATGTGGCGGTTCATTCAGCGTTTTGTGAGTTATCGCACACTTTTTTACATCCAGAATATTAAGTCATTTATCCTTTTTTTTTCGGTGATAAACTCAGAGAGGTGGTGTGGTTCGGCTCGCGTTTGTGCCAATTTATTGTGCAAGACGTGACTCTTCATTCTAATCCAGCCATTTCTACGTCAAATAAAAAATCACGGAAAAAATGGCATTCTCTCAAAACTAGTTTTTCGATCCCTAAGCCTTATGAACCACCATAATTCCTATAGATGTTCACATGCTCCAGCGTATTTTAGCAAGATAAATAATGTCACCACTTTTCCTAGAATTTAAAGGAAAGTTCGAGGTATCCCCTAGCTGGCTGCTGATTGTTGAAACTTTAACAGACTATGTCGACGTGCCAAAACAAGACACAGCCCTGTAGGTGCCGTGTAATATATCAATTTTTGATTCTTGTCGCGCCGACATAAATTACAACAAACAGGCCGTTTGACAGAGAGGGCTCGGGGGGCCTACCCACCTGGAAATTTTTGAAAAATTAAGTCGTCTCAGGAACAAGTTTGAGCTATTTTGACTAAAAATTGACCCAAGTCCTATTTCCAAGTTGTAAAAGATGCCACACACTTATTCAGCAAAATCATTCACATCTCTTGAGAGAGGTCGAGTAAATGGGGGGGGGGTGTCAGCTCTCCTGTCTTCTTTTTCTCGCCCACGAGATTGGTACGTTCGGAAAATCTACGCAACGCCATTTGACCTCCTTTCTGAGACACGAGAACCAAACGCTTTTTTCTCATTGACTTCTTATAAGTCCGTATGAAATCCACATTTTCTGTTTCTCATGCTTCTTGAAGAAAAGCAGCATCCTCATAGAAAGGCAACGCGGCACAATGGAACACGCTAACAGAAGAACACGGACATGAAATATTTTGATACATTTTCAAATTTTGTTTTTTATTCCGTCACAAATTGAATTTCAAGCGGTGTTCCATAAAGGAAATTCCACAAAAAAAAACCAATGAAACCAGATTAAATTTTTTTGTTTCGTATTTCTTAAAATGTAAGCTTTCAAAGTTTTCAGATTTTGTCCGACCTTCCTACTGACTCGGTCCAGTGTGCGTCGCGGAGGCGTCTTATCGACAAACGGGAGGTGGGTGTATGATTCAGCTTCGAACAATGAGCTATTGAACTGATCATGAATCATTATGGCCCTCGAATCGCGGATCGGTCGCGGCGAAATACAAATAAAAGAGCTTGCGTCTGCACCGGCGTTGCCAAATCTCCCACAATTACACTTCCGAGCTAAGGAAAAACGCCCTATGAGCCTGCAGAGGTTGCCAAGTTTCCTTTGACTAATCACGAATTTTCGGGAAATTTTACAAATATTTTCCGTCCAGTTTCACAGAGAATGGAGATGTTGCATGTGTGAGAAATTTGCGATTTGACTGTTGATTCATAAGTAAAAGTTCGCAAGAAACACGATGGTCACACTGGTTTTCTCTGAAATCAACTCCCAAGCTCAAAAAAAGTTCTCAAGTTGAGGCCAAAATGGAGGGAATATCCCACGCTATCCTGAGAGTCCATCTCTACATCCAGACAAAATCTCCATGCAAAGATAGGGAACAAATACATTGACAGGGTTGCCGTGTTTTCAGTTTTGGAGTCCCCAAAATAAGGGGCAGCCCTTTCCATGTATTTGCTCCCTATCTTTTGCATAGAGAGTTTGTCTTGATGTAGAGGTGGACTCTCAGGATAGCGTGGGATATCCCCTCTATTTTGGCCTCAACTTGAGAGCTTTTTTTAACTTGGGAGTTGATTTCAGAGAAAACCAGTGTCACCATCGTGTTTCTCGCGAAGTTTTACATAAAAATCAACAGTCAAATTGCATTTTCTTTGCGCATGCAACATCTCCATTTTGTTCCTAATATCATCTTAAGTATCCGAAAGTTTCAAGGAAAAATAATCTGAACTCATCTTAAAAATTCGTTTTTCCCGAGAGGGAATTTGACAACTCTCGGATGTTCATACGACGTTCTTTCGTAGCGCGGCAGTGCAGATCGCCGGAGGATAAAAACGAAGGAATTCGCCAAATGTGGCAACGCCGCGGTGCATCATCTACCCCGGAAGTGTCTTGGCGTCTCCGCCTTGATTTTTCGCGGTTTCTCGCATGAGCGAACCGCGCTATGACTGACACCCACGACGCGACGCGACGCGACGCCTGGGAAAAATTGGAGAAGTTCGGGACGACGCGACTCGTCGCGCCGCTCCGTGGCGAATGAATGGAAGTTAATCGAATTTTCATACGGGTAATCCGACCGGTCGCGAATCGGGACTTGCCGCTCGGTGATTTCGCAGGCCGGGATTGGAAATGATCGAGATTGGAGCGCTGCACTTCTTATTAAAAACGAGGGGTTCGTGCGATGAGAGAAAAAGGAATCATTGAAAGAATTTCCATGTGAATCGCTGTTGCCACGAATATCAACGGTGGATTTATCAAATTGGTTAACTGAAAAAAAAAGTATGGTAATCTATACTATAAACTCCGAGGCCTCCTAAATTTGCGTACCTGGTAACGCTTAGTTCCAGCATTCTACCATACTAATTTTCATGATTTTTGCTCATCTTCGGTGATTTAAAATTCCGTGCGTTGTCGCACTCTTCAAACATATAAAATATTTTGTCCGCTCTGGTCTATATGCTCGTTTTTCAACATTCCTTAAAAGTTTGACGAGTGAAAAATTGCGACCACAAACGGAATTTTATACCACTGAAGGTGAGGTCCTTAGCCTCAAATTACGTAAGTAATAACTTGACGTTTTTGAAAACTTCAGGCAAAAATTAATAAATCTTGATCAAGCACGAGGCGATCAAAAAGTTTCGCACCATCTCTGTGGCTATTGAACAAATTGAAATAGAGACTTGAAATTTGGGGAGTGCCCATAGCCCATAAGTTAGTAAACGAGACTACTTTTCAGACAGACCGACATTATTCTCGACTGAATAATTTTTTCGCAGCAAATTGGTCGGCTTAAAAAGGTGAAAGGGTCAGGTGACGGAGAGAGCTCGCACGCAGGGAAAAAAGGAAAGAAGCGAAAATGAGAAGCCATTAGTATTCAAACGACAGTCTCCACTCAAAGCTTCTCCTCTAGCTGGACGAGTGTAACAACTGCTGGAAAATTAATATATATTTTTTGCCTCGGCACCTCCTTTCTTTCCTGCGTAATAATTCTCTGAACTCTAATTAAATTGTAGAAACCAGAGTTGAATTAATTATAGCTCGTGACGCCTCTTTACAAAAAGGTTTTAATCGACTCTAAGTTTCACTTTGATTGGCCAATAATTGGCTCCTTGTGGTTTAATTGAAATTGAGATCGGTGTAAAACGCCTGATCAGTATTTGAACTACATTATGCAATTAGGGAACACAATTTCTGATTAATGTAGGAAGCACCAATCTTCAAAGAAAGACCAATGACACTTACTTTGCTTGTAAAATGAGCCAAAATAGTAGTTTTCCATAGGTCTCCAGACAAGATATACATTATAATGTTTTCTTTACAATATTTTAAGATGATTCCCAATCACGCAACAGAAAATTTGAAAATTAGCTATCGAATTTCAATTTTTTTACGTTTCATTAAAGCTCCTGGAGGATTCCATGGAATTTCAGGTGGTATTTCAAATTTTTATTTTTCATGAAATGTCCCTTCTAAATCTGTACTGGTTTCATTCATATTTTGTCTGGTAGCGCACTCGTAACTGACAGGCCTTCCCGTTTTTTTTTACAGCTAGTATTCATGAAATAATAAAAAATCCGGGAGGGGTTTTACTCCATTCAATACGTTGTTACGTAACTCTTGAGAGTGCAAGCTCTCTTCAGCACGCAACGCGGACATTCTTATTAGATCAGTGCAAAACGCTCGAGTGAAAACAGACACTCTGACACCTGACAATTCATTCCCCTCTCCCAGACTGTTTCGTTGGCACGCGAGGCTGTTTAGCGCGTTTTGCCGCTGAAAGAAGACCGATGCCGCTAATTGAGGGAAAATATTTCACCCTGCTTCAGACGAAAGCCGCACGAATGTCCTCTAAACTTCCTCAGATAAAACATAAATTCCTGTGGATAGTTAGGGATGTCTTTGCTCACAATTTTTAGCGACTCTAGATTCAATGCATGTGCCTCTAGACAAGGTATATACTAAAACAGACAGATACTTTTTCGAAGCCGATTTCGAGCCTTTTTCCATTTACGAAAGCCGCACGAATGTCTTTCTAAATATCCTCAGATAAAACATAAATTCCTGTGGATAGTTAGGGATGTCTTTTCTCACAATTTTTAGCGACTCTAGATTCAATGCATGTGCCTCTAGACAAGGTATATACTAAAACAGACAGATACTTTTTCGAAGCCGATTTCGAGCCTTTTTCCATTTACGAAAGCCGCACGAATGTCTTTCTAAATATCCTCAGATAAAACATAAATTCCTGTTGATAGTTAGGGATGTCTTTCCTCACAATTTTAGCGACTCCAGATTCAATGTGCCTCTAGACAAATTATAGGGTCGTATTTTCAAAATTTGAATAAAGCAGGCTCATCTAGAGGCAATTACTTGTCGATAGCTAAGCTATATATGTTCGGTTGCTCATCACGTCCAAGATCTTGGACTCCATGCTCACTCTAACCAGGGATGATTTTTTCGAAAAAACAAAGTGAGCATAGCGTCCAAAATGGACCACTAGACAAGGTACGAATTTAAGCATTCTGACACATGTTTCTTAACCAGAATTTCACGTAGAGCACGATTCGCACAACGAAAATTACTTAAACCAACTCCTAACAAAGATATTAACGTTTTTATTTCACATTGGTTATGAGGAATTTGAACTGCCCGCTCACAAGAAACTCAAGGCTCTACGTGAGTCAAATCGCGCACTACAACGGTTTCTGCAAGCCTCTCAATCGAGCAATGTTCATTTTCCACCATGTGTTGTTCAAACTATTAGCAATTTGCTACAGCTGAGCCAAAGCGTCAAGATTGAGGTTGCCAGATTTTTATATCGCAGAGACTGTCATGATAACGTTTAGCGCGCGATGTGAATCACGTTGAGCATTGAGTTTTCATGAGCGGATGGTTTGAATTTACGCATCAAGAATCATAAAATATCTTCGTAAGGAGTTAATTTCGGTAATTTTCGTTGTGCATATCGTGTTTTACATGAAATTTTGGTTAAGAAACATGTATTAGAATGCTGAAATTCGTACCTTGTCTAGTGGTCCATTGTGGGATTCAGGCTACACGGTTACAATACACGAGCATACGGTCCAAAAATATATTAGGACAATTTTTGTGAAACAAAGGCGAAAAAATTTGTCCTCGAAAAAAATTGTGCATTGCTTAGGTTAGGTAAGGTTAGGTTAGGTTAGGTTAGGTTAGGTTAGGTTAGGGAAGGTTAGGTTAGGTTAAGGTTAGGTTAGGTCAAAGTACAAAAATACAAAAATTTAATTTAAGTAAAGATGATAATCTTTTACCTTTTGTATCAGGGTTAATTAATAATAAAAAAGAGTTTAATGTCTCGAAATTTACAACCATATAAGAATTTTACATTGTTACCATTCAAAAGGTAAAATAAATTAATTTTTAGATTTTATATAAAACCATGTTTTAAATATCTAGTTAGGGTCTGTTAGTTCAAGTTAGATTAGATAAGCGAAGTATACGATGTTCTATCATGATGAACTTTAAAACCGAGAGGGATCTGCTTGCTTTCGGCCTCCATGCTCAAGCGAAGAAGTGAGAAGTTTAGCGATGAGCATGGAGTCCAAGATCTTGGACGATATGAGCACGCAAGTATATCAAGGATGAGCATAGAGCCCAATATCTTGGACGCGATGCTACATAACCGACACAAGCACATTGAAGAGTCTCTCCACGCGGGACGTTAAATCTGCCCGCAGATATTATCAAATAATCAAGAACTTTAGATAGTTCCCGGCGAAGGGGTGGGGGTTCGGATCAAGAGTCGATTAGTTAAATGATCCGGAATGCCTCCTCGCTTGAGTGAGGAATTTTTCCCGAGTCTATGAGAAGTTGTTTCCAATTATCCGCGGGCCTATGACGTAACAACGTAACTGTATTTTGAAATGAGTCGTGATGTCGGTATAGTAACGTGCCTTTCGGGAAATAGAGTTACGCTCTTACGTCAGGGCAGCAACGTTATGAGGTGCCGGTGGGAGTTGCGGGGGCCGGAATGTCTCGGAATTCGGGGATATTCCGCCCGAGTTCATTATTAATTTACCAACTTTACCGAAAAACTAATTGCGGGGAGTTGCTCCCCAGGCGCCGCACAGCGGATCGAGACAATAGAGGAGGTCGGACGAAATTTGGAAACTTTAAACGCTTATAACTCCGTTTGTACAAAACTTTGAGGTTCTAAAAGTGGCTCCATGGGTTTGAAATGTTCCAAAATGTGAAATGTTCTTCTACATACACGGTTAAAATTTAAGATGCGACAAAATATACATCAAAATTTACAGTTTTCATAATAAATTTCATGTCCGACCTCTCTAATTGACTCGATCCACTGTGCGACGCGGGGCGAGACGTGCGGCCAGCGAGAAACGCGCATTGGCGCCTGCAAGACTTCAGGAATACTGCACGCATTGCGCATACGGCTAACAAGAATTAGCCTAACCATGCGAGATTTTGTCTTTTTTAACGCGTTAATTTTATTTTACAAGAAAACTGAACAACAGCTTTGATTTCCTGGTGAAATTTTCTTCTTGAAACAACCCTTAAATTTGAAAGTGACAAAATAAACATCAAAATTTGCAGTTTTAGTGAAAAATTTCATGTCCGACCTCTCCAATTGAGTCCGATTGACTCGAACCACTGTGCGCCGCCCCATCCCCAGCCCCGGGGGAGGGGAGGGGGAAAGGGGGAGGTTGGACACTTTTGGAATATATTGAACACTTTTTTAAGGTATACATTTTAATCAAATTCTTTCTGTTTTTTTTCACAGGTACATCATTTTACTGGAAATTTCTATGATATAATCATTTTACCCAATTTGATGGAATAAGCATCGTCAAATTCGTAAGTTCCATTTTTCCCTTAACACGGAGCTTTTTAACGGTTGTATGTTTCATTAAATGTATGTTGTGTTCATTTAATATAATTTGTATGTTTTCATTTGATTGATCAATTGAGTATTCAGCGCGTATCTGAAAAATAATCAAGAGCGAAAACCACAGTGAATGAGAGAAAAAATGAAAAATTATCAGAAAAATGAAACCCTGTTGTAAATAATATTGGTGACTGACGTTTTTTTCGTTCCCACGAGTTGTCTCTGTTTTTATTTGGTTTTAAAAAACCGCTAGGGAAACCCTCAATAAACAATAAGGCGCAATGTAAATATAAACAAAGCTACGCCTTATCGGGAAATGCAACACACGAATACGCGTGAATTATTTCACGTATTGTGTGAAGATTTGAACATATTTAAGCCTCTGCTCTGGAGTAATAGCTTCTGCCTAATTTTAATCAAAGCTTTCATTCTTCGGCATCGTATCGACGGGGAAGATTAAGGTTTTTTTTTCTTTTTCCTTTTTTTTGCGTGAGTGTGTTGCTCTAGGTGGTTTTAAAAATTTCAAAGAAACACCCAGTCCTACAGCTTTTGGAGAATGATTCGAAAGTCTATAGAGAAATTCATCATTTTTGGATTTAGGATGTGTCTTCAAAATCTCCGTCCATCACTACTTAAAGGCCAAGAGCGGTACATTGCAAGTGCTTGCTTAGCGCCTTCAATTTTACAGACGCAACACGGACATCCATCAAGTACGAATAGTTGTATCTCTGCGCCGTCGTCAAAGCGCGTCCTCTCCTTCGCTCTATTTTCGTTATGTGGTCGTTTTGGTTTGTCTTATTTGTAGTAGTGCTTCAAGGGCTGGGCGAGTATCACAACAAAAGATAGAATAGGTGTAATCCGACCTCGTTTTTAATTCGTAAAAATGTAGAAAGGATCACCTCTGACCGAACAGAGCGAGAAAATTCGTGAATATTTTGCTCTCTGTCCCACTTATGCTTCTAAAATGAAGGCACAAAATAGACTGAAATTGACTGATGAAATATAATCATTTTTTTAACCATTTTTGGGAATCTTCCAGTGGATACCCTTTTACCTTTACGGTGAAATATTTTGTGGGAAACGCCCAGCAGTCTCCTGATGAATTGAAAATTTGAAGATTGGTTTTCGGCAACATTGAAGTGTAGTTGCAGTCTTTTGTCTTGAGAACGGTGAAATCTGAGGAGACAACAGTCTATTTAGTCGAACACCTTGGTACATTTTCGGCAAATATGAGGAGAGCTAGAGGAGAGAGCGGAAGCACAAGTTTGAGATAAGAGCATGCCGTAATATAACAAGTTAAATTGAGTCTTATCAAAGTTGGGAGGGAGATGTTGGCGCGAATCCCTGATACACTCCATCCTGCATGAAATTTGGGGTTAATGCGATTGAGGTAAGGCTTGAGGTGAAACTGCTGAGTAGTCAATCGATAGTATCGACTCTCCTTTATGCGTAATTTACAGGTCATGCCAAAGGCTTTGCAAATTTTCCAATCGTTTGGCTGAGATAAAGTCAGTGTAGAGCACGGAATCTTAGAGAAAGATACATTTTTGCAAGGTTTTTGCTACCCTTTATGGGCACCACCTTTTTCCTATTATTGTATGCACGTAGATGAACGTTTAATTTTACTTTAGAGACAACTAATAAATTCAGTGAGAATTTTGAGTTTTGAAGTTTAAAAGTTGAACCAGTTAAATATTTCAAAGCTGAGCCAGAGATGGTAGTTTTCAAGTGCAAAATAAGGTTCATATTTAGCACCATGGAATGGATGATGGTTTTTGGAATTTGGCGATGACGCATACAGACAAAATTATGACTTTTTGGCAGACTGTGAGCCAAATTTTAAAAATCTTACTTTTTGATCGGGAAACTATATTTCTCTCTGGAAGTGACCTTTAGAAAAAAAGAATAAAAATTTACCTTGACAAAAAATAGAAGTCCCCAATTGAAAAATGTAGTTCATATTAACTTTTATAAATATGTATGTTTGTCGATGAGGCATGTACAGAAAACTATGATTTTCAGGCAGACTATCAGCTAAAACTTTAAAAATCTAATATTTATTCATCAGGAAGCTATACCTGTAAAATGCATTCCTATTCCAACGCGGGTTTGCTTTTCTCTCTGGAAGTGATCTTTAAAAATAAAATAAAAATTTAACTTTCTGAATTAATCACCTTCTCATTGCGCTAATCTCTAATTTGTAACATTTTAAACAACATTTCGAGTGCCATGATTCTTCTTATTGTGTTATTCCCGACTACACAAAGTTCTGGATGAAAGAGGTTACAGCCATCTACCTCCTTCATGAATCAATGATGGCTTCCGTCTGAGCCTCTAAAGCAAACTTTTAAAACTTTTAAAAATGAAAGGAAATCCGGAATAAACTAGGAACATGACTTTTCCGTGGTATGCTAGTCCGTAAGACTGTTAATCTGACCACAATCAAACCGGCTACTTTCAATCCCTGGAGAAACATATATGAAAGCCTATTCTTTGTATCGAAAGATTCTCTAATCAATTCAAAAATAGTTCTAAAAACTCCTTAAGTTGCCTATCAATCGTTATCATACAGAAAGAGGCATTGAACTCCGTATAATTCCCAGTCACAGAATTGCTTTTTGATAGTTTCAGCTCACAGATTAGCCAAAAATTTTGAATCTGTTCAAATATATGCCACGTTTCTACGTCCAAAAAAACGGAGATATTGTTGGTTGAAAAATATGGTGTAGGACGTCATCCACACCGGTAGTGCACACCATGCCTCTTTCAGCTGAATTTCATCAGTGTTGGTCACATTTCGACGATCTAAGTGTGACATGTGACACCACGTATCTCCATTGCAGTGTTTCAAAATCTCCGCCCCTAGTTTATTTTTTTGAAGAGCAACCAGTCAGCTTTATAGCCTGAGATTTATACAGAATATTCTACTGACAGAGAAGAAAAATCAAGGTCGCTTTCGAGAAATTACGATGACTTGTTTTCCAAGGTAAAAATTAATTATGACTGGAAGTCTACCACGTCGCAAACGGAGACACGTGATCTCGCACTTGACACATCGATTTGCACTTGTTGCTCGATGTAAAACACGGATTAAAACAAGGTGAAAGAAACCAGGATGTCACACTCCGTGATTTTTGATCGGCGATACCTTCATTAATATTGAACGTAAGACTTGGCGCACGGGCAAATCTCTTCAATTTTCATTCTTCTATAAGCTTAAACCACCAAAACACGACTCTGTAATTAAGGAAGCTGACCCTTTTAAGTTTTATCTCACCCGATTACATTGCTTAGAATTTTAGTGCAGAGTCTCTGAAATTGACACCTGCCAAAATGTGCATTACGCCATGAGCCCTGAGACCCATAAGAATGTATACACAACAGGGCTCACGTCATAATGCACATAGTTTCGTTTGACAGCAATACTACCGTGCTAAGGAAGAACGCCGTATGAACATTTGAGAGTTGCCAAATTTCCTTCAATTAAATGTTCATTTTTAAGGAAAGTTACGAATATTTCTTCTTGAAATTTTCAGGAACTTAAGGTGAAATTACAAACACAATTATCTGAAAAATTGGAAGGAAAATATTCATAAGTTTACCAGGAAAATCGTGCTTTATCAAAGGAAATTTGACATCTCCTGGCGGTTTATACGGCGTTTTTCCTTGGCATGGCAGAATATGTCCAACTGATTATCTCTAGCTTAACTTTGAGATACCCTGTAAAAATATCGTAAATTCACCGTTACTTAATTTATAGATAAGCTCATTAATTCATAGATAAGCTCCTTAATTCATCAGAACAAGGGCAAAGTACATTGACTTTCAGGAGTCCCCAAACTTACATACACTTCTGCCGCGCTAAGGAAGAATGCCGCATGAACACTCGAATGTTGCCAAATTTCCTCTCAGAAAATATTTATTTTTGACGAAAGTCATGAATATTATTCCTTGAGATTTTCAGACTTTTTAGGACGAATTTCGAGCAAAATCCTACGAAATATTAGAGGAGAAATATTCAAAAATTTTCCTTAAAATTTGTGTTTGGTCGAAGGAAATTTGACAACGCCTGATGGCTCATACAGGGTCTTACTCAGCACGGCGGACTACTACCGCGCGGAAAGACATAAAATCTAAGCACTGTTATCAAAGTAGAAGATCGTAAAATCACCGAGCTCGCCCGGCGAAGCGTATTTGCGGAATTTTTAGGGTTGAATGTCGCGCGGGCGGTTTGGAGCAGCGGCTTCCGGGGGTGTCATATTTTGTCCATAGAGATTCTCGCTCAGCGCCGTCGCACAATGAACTGAATCAATCAGGAGGTCGGACATGAAATTTTTGAGTAAAACTACAATTTGATAATTATTTCGTCACAGGTAAAATAGAGATGTTGCATGTTTGAGGGATTTGCGATTTGACTGTTGATTCTTATGTAAAAGTTTGCGAGAAACACGATGGTGCCACTGGTTTTCTCTGATATCAACCCCCAAGCTCAAAAAAAGCTATCAAGTTGAGACCAAAATGGAGGGGATATCCCACGTTATCGTGAGAGTCCACATCTACATCAAGACAAACTCTCCATGCAAAGGTTGGGAGCAAATAAGAATGAAAAAAAAATTCACGAAAACCCCAATGGAGATGTTGCATGTGTGAGGAATTTCCGATTTGACTGTTGATTCTTATGTAAAAGTTCGTGAGAAACACGATGGTGTCACTGGTTTTCTCTGAAATCATCTTCCAAGCTCAAAAACAGCTCTCAAGTTGAGGCCAAAATGGAGGGGATATCCCACGCTATCCTGAGAGTCCACATCTACATCAAGACCAACTCTTCATGCAAAGATTGGGAGCAAATACATTAGCAGGGTTGCCGTGTTTTCAGTTTTGGAGTGATAAAGTGGCAGCCCTGTCAATGTATTTGCTCCCTATCTTTGCATGGAGAGTTTGTCTTGATGTAGAGGTGGACTCTCAATATAGCGTGGGATATCCCCTCCATTTTGGCCTCAACTTGAGAGCTTTTTTTGAGCTTGGGAGTTGATTTCAGAGAAAACCAGTGGCGCCATCGTGTTTCTCGCGAACTTTTATAAAATAATCAATTGTCAAATCGCAAATTCCTCACACATGCAACATCTCCATTGTAAAGATCAGCCTCTAGAAGAAAATTTCATGAGGAAACCAATGGAACCACTTTTAAAACCTCAAAGATATGTATAAACGGAGTTATAAGCCTTTGAAGTTTCCAAATTTTGTCCGACTTCTCACATTGTCTTGTTCCATTGTGCGTCGGCTCGGAATCTTTTCGAAAGCACTCGTGACAAGTGCAACTTATTGATTGCGCGGCAGATAGTAAGCACTGCGAAGTCCTCGTTCTCGGTTGCCGATGTGCCTTTCTCGTGCCTATCCTGCCGGGCTAAGGAAAAACGCCGTATAAACCTTCAGGTGTTGCCAAATTTCTTTAGATCAAACATGAATTTCCCGGTAAAAGTATGAAAATTTACCCTCCAATTTTTCGGATAATTTCGCTCTCGATTTCAATCATAGTCTCTGAAAATTTCAGGGAAAAATATTCATAAATTTCTCCGAAAATAAACATTTTCGTGAAGGAGATTTGGCAACTCTCGAATGTTCATACGGTGTTTTTCTTTAGCACGGCAGTATTCTGCTGTGCTAAGGAAAAACGCCGTATAAACCTACAGGTGTTGCCAAATCTCTTTAGAATAAATAAGATTTTTAAGAAAATAAGTGCATTTTTTTACTTAAAATTTTTGGATAATTATTTACGCATTTTAATCTGAATATTCTGAAAATGTTGAGGAAACATATGCATAAATTCTCTCTAAAATGTATATTTTATCCGGGTAAATTTGACAACTCTCGAAGGTTCATGTGGCGTTTTTCCTTAGCACGTTGGTATTCTTCCTTCTAATGTAGAATCTCTTTTCGGAGAGAATATGGTCACCTTTCCCTTGCGAGGACTCTTCAGGCCCTGTCAATAATTTTCTCATTGGATTTCTATTCGAGACAATCGGGATAACTGGTATTAAGGATGAGGTGCGGGCTCCTGAAGTACGTTACCTCTGGTCTCTACTTTTTCTTTAAAAGCGTCTTCAATGGCGCGTTCTTAAATGGTCAAGCTGTGCCTCTCCTTTGGGGAACTCGGGAATTTTGTTCAAATCTGGTTCGAACACAACCATATGATAAGATAATCTTTCAATTAAAGTCTTAGCTTGAGTTTATAGCTCATTTTGGCAAATGCGGCGCTGCAAAGTTTAGTTTTTACAATTGATAAATGAAAATAATTCGAAATTCCTCGGTAAAAAAACAACTTTAGCCGATCCCCTCTTATTTTCTGAGGGGAAGTTTCATCAACTGATGACACTGTGTCTCAGAAAATAAAACTAAATATCAAAAACAAAAACTAAAACTAAATATCAACTAAAGTTGTTTTTTCAAGTGAGGAACTTCAAAATATTAGAATTTTTTACAGGTAAAAAAGTTAGGCTTTGCAACGCTGTATTTCCAAAAATCCATGGACCACAGTTAAAACTTTCACCGAAGGATTATCTTATCGCGATGCTCCGTTTAGGTCAGATCTGAAGAACTTCCATGAATTCTCCTAAGCGGGGGCGCAAAATGCCGAAAATTTTTTAAAAGGTGCTTTTAACGAATATTAATTTAGAGACCCCATATATTAGAGACTGTTATGTTAGAGACTATTGTGCCAACTTGTAAAATAAAAATTGTCTGACGAAAAGATTGAGTTTTATCCTGAAAAATTTGGCAGTTAATGCATTTCAGGTCCACCAGCAAGCGATGGGCGTCAAAAACTGGAAGGTGATCATTCTCCCGTATCACGTATTCTCTCCCGATCCTCACTCCCTAGTTCGTGCGAGAAGTTTCTACACGACAGGTCACATTTTCTCGAGCGAAAAGAAGTGAACAAACTTGGAAGCTTGCTTCCCAAACTAAAAAGTTTCCCGAACTTTTTAGTCGGTCCGGCAACGACGGAAGTAAGCCTCTTTTTCATTTAGGTCATGTACTCAGCCACTCATTCTGCATTGATTGATTTCAGAGCCTGCCCACAGCGTTCGGTTCACTTTCATTTTCCCCTTTAATAGATAGCCCTGCTTCCCGAAACAATCATCAATTTTAAGTCAAATTTAAGAACACGCTGACAGCAGCAGAGGCCTCCTCGTGAATTCAGGATGAAAGTCTTAAAAATGGATCTCTTTTTATAACTTCGGCTGCAGCCTTTTATGCTTTACTAGACTTTCACTACTATGAGAGTATTCCTTCTTTGTTATATACCTTTGACACATGTATTGATTGTTAACAGTAGCTGCGAGTCACGGAAAAAAATGGATATGTTGATATAACAATCAAACTTTTAAAAAATATGTCCGACATGGTTCGAATGTACATTTTACAATACTGGGAAGCTCGTTTAGCCTTTGGAGTGGTTAAATTAGCATTTTATTATTGTAAAATTTACATTGAAACATGCCGGGAACTTTTCTTAACCACAAAATTGTTAAATCAGCAATATCATTTTTGTCCGTGCATGTAAAATAACAGGTTAAAATTTGAGTACTGACTGAAATATTCGGAGGGTGCTACGGATGTGAGATTTACAGGGGAATATTGAGGCAATGCACATTTTACAATAGTGGAAAACTCATTCAAATATAACCACCCATTTTAACTAATAGAATAGCTTCATTTTTGCTTTGTCTTTTATGTCTATAGCTTTGTCCATTAATTTGAATAATCAGCCCGCAGGAGGCGTGCTCCCTAGTAGTCCTATAAACAACAATTAAACAACACTAGTTTCCGGAGAATCAATGAATGTGTTAATCAAACCGTTCAGTAACGGAAATCCGTCATGATAATTCAAGCCTGAGTGATTATAACCAATGGAGGGGGTGAAACGCCCACGGGACACGAAGGGTAAATATAATACGGGGTAATTTGAATTACGAGGGAGGGAGTGTTTAAAATGGGACGGCCGGGAAAAGGAACAGGGTCGGGGAAGTGAAAGCGAAACAAAAATGCCTAATACGATTTATTTCCCCGGTTATCGCTGATATACGTATTAGGACAGTTTCAGCTTGGCCGGGAATTTTTTTTTTTTTTTTTTGAGTAAATATTTGCAGGCTGGTGCGCGGCTTTGGCACTTCGAGTAAATTTATTTTTATTACACCCGCGACGTTCGGGACGAATTAGTGTGTGGGGTATCTTTTTTTTCGCGCCGTTATGACGTCCACAAAATGGAGTGTTAATTACAGGATGAATTTGATTTTCATTTTTATTATTTGAATGGACTCCTTCGCAGAGGTAGAACGGGAACATTTGTGACAGAATGCTCGACATTTTTCGGATATTAGAGGACGATCCGTCCTGAAAGGTGTTTATCGACAGTGTGACTCCCAAATGGACGTATTTCTATCAAACGGAACTATGTGCATTAAGACATGAGCCCTGATACCCATAAGAATACATCCAAAACGGGGCTCACGTTATAATGCACATAGTTCTGTTTGACAGAAATACGTTCAAATCACGTACCTCGTTTCCGTTTCCGTTTATGTTTTCGAATGAGAAAAAGATTAACATCATCCTTTGAAGTTTCCACGAATTTTTCTTCCCAAAGACAAGAAAAACGACAGATTAGGGTGGTTTCACGATAACTGGAATAGTTTTTTCGCCATAACAGACGACACTTTTTTCGGTTATATTTTTAGTAGTAATGATAATCACTGACATTTTTTTGCATTCTACACAGGGTTACGCGTTATAACGCTAATCAAAGATGTATCGCTCTACTTTCCAATTTTAATATATAAATGTCCGATAATGTGTTACGCTGACTTTTTACCGTGTAACAGACATTCACGGAAATTACATAATATTAATTGAGAAGTAGAGCAATAAATCGTTAGAAAGCGTTACAATACGTAACCCTTTTAAGTTGAGTTAATGTTTCTGAAAATGCATTGATGAAGTATTCAACCCTAGTTGTCGGTTGATCAAATTTTGTTTTTCACTCAATCACGTAATTTGACACCGTGCTTGTATTAGGTTTTTGTACCGTACTGTAAAATTTGATGAAAGCTAGGCATGTTTCTGAAAAAAACATCGATGAAGTATTCAACCGGAGTTGTTAGTTGATCAAGTTTACATTTTCACACAATCACGGAATTTGACCCCGTGCTTGTGCATATTTGTACTGTATTGTAAAATTTGACAAAAGCTACGCATAATGCTTCTGAAAATGCATTCACTGGAAAAAAACACATTGGATCTAGAGTCCAGACTCTTAAAAACATCGACAAGAAAATATACTCTTGACTCAATCAGAATCTAGCTTAAATCAAGAACCAAGCCTCTTAAGTTAAGCGGATTTCGTTTTGATTCAAGCAAAAATCCGATTGAATCAGGAGTTTTTTCTTATCAATGTTTTCAAGAGTCTGGACTCTAGTCTAGATCCAATGTGTTTTTTCCCAGTGTTAATGAAGTATTCAACCCGAGCTATCAGTTTTGATCAAATTTTTTTTCTCCTTAATCACGCGATTTGACAGCATCGGGACCGTATGCATTAATCTGCTTGTGACAAAATGCGCATTGAAATGTGTTTAAAATGCTCGCGCGACAAAGTTTCGCGAAATAACTCGTCCGTTAGGTCTTCAAGAAGTTCACAAGGGAAGTTGCGAGGCAGGATAATGAACTTCCTTCTGAATTCGAAACTAGCGCATGACTGGAGTCCTCTTAATTTCCTTCTCTCCTCTCGGAGTCCCTCGTTCGCACTCTCCCCTTTCCCACGACAGTCGTTGACCGAGGACAGAAAGTCTAAACACATACGACATGAAACGTACTTTGTTTGAAAGTCTAGGAGGGTTCTTATGCACTTTCGAGAACGCTTTGATGTAGGTCGATCAATAGATAATTTCTCGATTTTACGGAAATTCTTAAGGATTTTTCTGCTTGTATTTCATGTATATGTTGAAGGCAAATAGTCAAATCAGGCATTTTGTCAAATGTAAGTAGGCAAGGCAAATAGTCAGATACTCTTTCTGAGATTGAAATTTTGATTTTTGGCCCTAATTTTAGTCAAAATAATTCTTTGCTCCTCCAAGAAAGAATTCTCTGTAAGAATATGCAGCATACAACAGTATTTTTAACGATTTCAAGATCCTGGATGCACATTTCTCATGAAATTTTTAGCTTGTCATTAAACATAGAATTTTTAAAATTTTAACATTCAAATGTACTGAAGGCATGTAAAAAGGAAGGAACAAGGAGAGTTCGCGGATTTAAAGAGTTAATTTTTCCCAAAATATTGAAAACCTGTGAACTCTTTGCCATGAATTTACAGAATTCTGTAAACTGTTAAAATTTGACTACCGACCCAGACATTTGGTAAAATGCCTGTTTTGATTAATTGCCTTCGAAATAGACCCATAAAACAGTTCATTCTAGGCACATGACGCTGACAACAAGTCAAATCAGGCATATTTGCTGGTTGGATACGCGGCCCCTGAACAATCGTTAAAAAATTTCATGAAAAATTGAAATTTTTCGTTTCAGTAAAATGCCATTTCATGACATTTCACTCCGTGAAATTTATTCTTGCATCTATGGCAGTGTGGTATAAAATTAATACAATATTTTGCCGTGGTTTCTCCCTGCGGTTTAATTCACCATATCTCAGCGGCCGTTATAATTTTTTTTGCAAATTCAAAGAAAACAAAGCCGAATAAAATACACACATCAGGAGCCACTCAGAGGCAGGAGGAGGGGGGCTTGGAACGATTCGGTTTCATCCAAAATCGGTCGCTGCGTACAGGTAAAGCAAACAACATCCACGAAAAGCTCGGAGCAGTCCAACCGCAGGCCACAAAAAATAATAATATTCAACTGTGCGTTGATTGTATGATCGATATATCCCCATTTGAAGGGGCTTGAGAATCGACTATTATGGTGCCCGAAATACCCCGATAATCGATCCTTTTCCGTGGATTTGAATGGTGGATCAATCGATTCACCGCAAATGACGCAACGCCACTGCTCGTTTAATTATCCCTGCATCATCGGTTTACATCTCCCGAAGGAAACAACACTGCGGCGGAAAAATATTAATCCCCCTGTTGCCGTGCTATGGAAAAACACCTTATAAGCAATCAGGCGTTGCCAAATTTCCCTCGATAAATCACGAATCATCAGAAAAATTTGCAAATATTTATCTTCCGATTTTACAGATGATCTCGTTTGTAATTTTATCTAAAAAGTCTGAAAATCTCAAGGAGAAATGAGGTGCTCAGAAAACAAGGTGTATAAGTGTACTGCCGTGCTAAGGAAGAACGCCGTATGAACCCTCAGGCGTTGCCAAATTTCCTTCGATAAAACACGAATTCCCTGGTAAACGTATATGAATATTTTTCTTCCAATTTTTCAGGGAATATTCTTTGTATTTTGATCTTAAGTTCCTGGAAATTTCAAGGAAAAGTATTCATAACTTTCCTCATAAATAAAAATTTATCAAAGGAAATTTGGCAACTCTCGAATGTTCATACGGCGTTCTTCTTTAGCACGGCAGTGTAGTTTTTGTTATTTCGAGAAATACGCGTTTGAAGTTTTGAAATCACATGGATCCTCATGGCAGACAGAAAGTTCAAACTGACTTTTTGATGCTGGAAAATTGGAACTTGGAGGTGAATTTGTCATATAATATGCATTAAGATTAGTTTTACTTGAAATCTTTAATATCTCATTTTTTTAAAAAAAAAAAAAAAAAAAAAAAAAAAAAAAAAAAAAAAAAACTACACTTATGTGCCTTGTCCTCCAAGCCCCGAAAATATTCATAACTTTCTTCAGAAATAAATATTTCTGATAGGAAATCGTCGTTTCTCTTAAGAATGAATGTAACTTCATTTCAATGTTGCCAAGTTTCCTCTCGGAAACCGTATATTAACTAGGAGAATCTTAACATTAATTGTAACAGAAAATGTCACTGATTTTTCTTGAGATTAAATGCAATTATCAGAAACATTTTGGACAAAAACTGCACGGGTACATTTTTGTAAAATTGTTCAATTGTTTGAGTCAATTCGACAACCTTGGAATGGAGTAGCACTCCTTCACATGGGAGGCGACTAATTGTGGTGACATTGGAATGCTCATAAGGCGTTTTTCACTGATACGACTTTAATCGAACTTTAATGTCACTGATTTCTTCCTCAGATTATATTCAATAATGAGAATATATTTGGATAAAAACTGCACAGGTACATTTTTGTAACATTAATGAATTGTTAGAGTCAATTTGGCAATCTTGGAATGTGGTAACGTTCCTTCATCCGGAGGACGATGAAACATGGCAACAGAGGAATGCTCATAAGGCTTTTTCACTTAGTACAGCAGGCCTGTTCTCCTTCCCGGGGGAAAAAGGCTTAAAATAAATTAGTATCACGCGAAATTCAAATTTTTATATTGCGAAATTAAATTTTCGATAAAAATTGCACGGGTGCATTTTTGTAAAATTACTCAATTGTTTGAGTCAATTTGACAACCTTGGAATGGAGTTCCTTACCTTCGTCCGCGAGAAGATAAAACATGGCAACAGTGTAATGCTCATAAGACGTTTCTACTTAGTACGGCAGCCCCGCCCTGCCATCCCTTCCGGGGGAAAAAAGGCCTAAAATAAATTAGTATCACGCGAAATGCGAATTTTTAAATAGCGCGGAGGCTGTTTACCCGCCGGTGAAGGAAAACATTCCGAAACGGCTTGGGTTAAATTGCATTCTAAATGCATTAAAGGCGATAGCCCCTCACGTGCGGGCGCACTTCACAATGGCCTGGTTTTCGGGATCAGTCGCTCGGCTTTATTTACTGCATCACTTGGGAGGGCGCCCTCTCTCCTGCCTCGTTTTCTGGCCGCCTCTCGTTCTGGTTTTTTATGGGGCGGCAGGAGAGTGCTCTTGGACGATGATGCGAATGCTCTCTGTCGGGTGGCCAATCGAGCTGCATCTTTTATGAGATTCTTCTCTAGTGGTCCCTGTTGCCAAGTCTAGAAAAAAATCCGGGGTGCTCCATCGGGGGCATTAGGTGGTTTTTTTTTTCAAATTTTGGCGCTAAAATTAAAAAGTCATCGATCCGGGGGCATTGAGTTGATTTTTCCTCGAAATTTTTGCGCTTACATTAAAATGTACATAAAAATTATACATTTAAGTCTAGAATATTATTCTTCAAAATTATCATACAATATAGCTGCATCTTTTATGAGATTCTTCTCTAGTGGTCTCTGTTGCCAAGTCCAGATAAAAATCCGGGGTGCTCCATCGGGGGCATTAGGTGGTTTTTTTTCTTCAAATTTTTGCGCTAAAATTAAAAAGTCATCGATCCGGGGGCATTGAGTTGATTTTTTCTCGAAATTTTTGCGCTTGCATTAAAATGTACATAAAAATTATACATTTAAGTCTAGAATATTATTCTTCAAAATTATCATACAATATAGCTGCATCTTTTATGAGATTCTTCTCTAGTGGTCCGCGTTGCCAAGTCTAGAAAAAAATCCGGGGTGGTTTTTCGGGAACATTACGTCAATTTTCTCTCGAAATTTTTACGCTCAAATTGGAAATTTATTAACGAAAGGATTAATTCAATTTCAGAAAATTATTATTCAATATTCTTATACAATATAAATTGAATTGCGAATAAAATTGTCTGAAAAATTTGGGGAGGGAGGGGATATTCACAAGTTTCCCTGGAAATTTCTTGTTGTCATGTCTGAAAAAAAATTCGGGAATTTGATTGGGGAATTAGGTCAATTTTTTCTCGAAATGTTTGCGCTCAAATTGAAAATGAATGAAAAAAATGATAAATTCAATTTCAGAATATTATTCTTCAAGATTCACATACCATGTAGCGACATCTTTTAGGAGATTCTTCTCAAATGGTCCTTGTTGCCAAGTCTAGAAAAAAATCCAGGGATAGTAGGTCAATTTTTTCTCGAAATTTTTGTGTTCCAATTGAAAGTTCATGAAAAAAATGATACATTTCATTTCAGGATATTATCCTTTAAGATTCTTATAAACCTACTCCTTAGAAAACCTCACTCACGGATCTAAAAACTGATTTCCTCGTCTCAAAATCAGTGCTTTTATCCGGTTTTGAATTTTCTTCCTTCGTTTTCTTTGATCAAATTTGACTATTTGTTAGTTTTGGGTACTTATCTCTTTTTTAAGAATAGAAATTAGAACCTCCATTTGTGTGAGCCATCATTACTTAGAATTTAGAAGAGATGTAATAAAATCAAGTCTTTCAGTCTATGTCAGTCTACTGCACCATTCAAACTTTTCTAGTTTTCAATGGATTGGTCGCGCTAGTCGCAAAATTATTCTGTCGTGCTAAGGAAGAACGCCGTATGAGCCTTCAGATATTGCCAAGTTTCCCTCGATGAAAACAGAATTTACTGGGAAATTGTGAGTAATATTTTCCAAAAATTTCAGACAATTTTGTATGCAATTTAATATAAAATATTTGAAAATTTCAAGGAGAAATATGCATGAATGTAGTCACAAATACATATTTCATCAAATTTGGAAATTTGGCAACTCTCGAATGTTCATACGGCGTTGTTCCTTAGCACAGCAGTATTATGTTTCGATTATTTCAATATATAGCTCAGCGAAAAATAATGTTATCTATCGAAACCCCAAGTCCCTATGTTCATATCACTTAACTCCTTTGTCCATTGCAACCATGCGCTTCCACCAATAGGATCGCTCCATTTTCTATCTGTTTCCTTTTCCTATCGTTTTGTCTATCAATTCTATAATCAGCCTACAGAAGTGCACTTTTAGAGTAACAGATTGAGTGAGAGAGTAGTGAGTAACAAAATTATGCACTTGAGCTTTTCCGCTCTTTTGCGTCAAATATCCCCATTCCCCAGTCACGATCGTACTTGAGAGATACCAGCGGCGTGTCGTACTTTGCGATACATCGATTTATCAGTAATTTAACCCTATAGAAAAGGATCGACATATATGGTGTTGGCAACGAACACCTTAACAATCGATTCTTTACCATAGCTTCAAATGGGGAAATATTGATAATCGATCATTCACGCCACGCCACTGAGACATACACCCATGTTTTCATCTGAAGTAGCCCAACGTAGTCTTTACGCCAATTAACACTGACATCTGGGGCAAAGTGTGATTCGTGTAGGGATGGAAGCTTGAGGTCGTGCTTTCATTAAGAGGTTAGACACTCCTTCATTTTTTTTCCTCGCAATCCGTGTGCGCAAATCGCGTTCTGCGTAACATTTTGAAGAGGAATCATGTGGTAGGGTACTTAAATGGATCACTAAACTTTATGCTTCTTATTAAATGGAGCACATTTAGCAACAATGATCCAGCGCGAATACAATGTTTTCAAAATCGTGCATTTTTTTCTTTTTTTATAAAAAATATTTTATATGTATGTATATATTGTTCAAATTTACACATTTATTTTTCTCAACTATTCTCACAACTATACCATCTCCGGAGTGGGTATGTGGTATAATCGATCATTTGAAGGCGTTTTCCCTCGCTGTAAAATTCGTTCACGTGTCGACCCATTGACACGATGCCTGCAACGACTAGTTTTGGTGATACAACTATACCAGCTCCGGAGTGGTGATATGGTATAATCGATCATTTGAAGGCGTTTGCGTTTCGCCGCGCTTAGCCGTAAAGTGACAATTGGTAACATTCGCATCATCAAGATTGTTCTAAAAAAGTTCATCACATGTCTCTGGGAAAATATTTTCGCGAATCAAAATTCGTTCATGATTTAGTGACCATTTCATATCTTGACTAGTGGATAATCTCTTCCTGAAATAAACAACTCGATCAAGTTTTGTGGTTTAAAACTAGTACCATCTCCCAACCGATGCCTTACTAGTTTTGATGATACAACTGTATCAGCTCCGGAGTAGTGATATGGTATAATCGATCACTTGAAGGCGTTTGCGTTTCCCCGCGCTTAGCCGTAACGTGACAATCGGTAACAGTCGTACCATCAAAATTGTTCTAAAAAAGTTCATCATATGTCTCTAGGAAAATGTTTTCGCAAATCAAAATTCGTTCATGATTTAGTGACTCATTCATACCTTTACTAGTGAACAATCCTTTCCTGAGCTAAACAATTCGATCAAGTTGTGTGGTTTAAAACTATATAGTACTATCTCCCAACCGACGCGATGCCTGCAACGACTAGTTTTGGTGATACAACTATACCAGCTCCGGAGTGGTGATATTGTATAATCGATCATTTGAAGGCGTTTCCTCGCGCTTAGCCGTGACACTTTAAGTGAGTAACAATCGATAAGAACAGCATAATCAACATTTTTCTCAAAAAGTGCATAATTTATCGATCTCTGGGGAAATGTTTTTGCAAGTCAAAATTCGTTAATGATTTAGTGACCCATTCACAGAGCTCCCATTCTATGTCGGTCAAAAGTTCCGGAAAATGCAAAAGATCCGGAAAATTTCGGGAATTACAAAAGTTCCTGAAAAAATTCAGAAGTATCTGAGAAGTTCTGGAATTCGGAACGAGTTCCGGAAAATGGGAGTACCGCCCATTCATACCTTGACGAATGGATAATCCCTTCCTGAACTAAACAACTCGATCGAGTTGCGTGGTTTAAAACTAGTAGCATCTCCCGACCGATTCATTTACGAATTCATCCGACTGTTGAGCAACATCGCGCGCGGGGCCCGGAGCATTTCGCACGAGAGCCCTCCTGGGGTCGGAGAGAGGAGCGAGCGAGTTTGAGTGCAAAAAGGTTTTTCACGGTTAATTGCACATTTTAACCTGTCCGTTGTTTATACGCTCCATGCTAACCTTCGACGAAAAAATAACATTCTCCGGCCCGTTGGGCTTTTTCCCTGCGAAACGTTTTGTCTTTCCTCCATCTTCCTGCGTTTACATAGCCTCCGCGGATAACTTGGAATTAACTGAACTGAATTTCCTGCTTCTCCTTTGTGGTCTTTTCCGCCTATTTGACAATTTTTTAGACCTTTTAACAAAATGAGGAGAAAGGTGTCTCGTTTTCGAGATGCATTGAGATGGACCAGTAACCGCGGTGCAAATTCTTATAAGCACACAGAAAAAGTAGATTGCTGATTTAACAATAAAGCATTTGCACAGAAAAATGCTATTGCTTCATTTGAGAAGGCCTAATGAGCTGAGTTCGCAGTATTTTTCATAATTTTTTTCTGACACGGGAAAACGCAGAAAAATTTATTTAAAAACGAGAAAATTTGCCGCCACGTGGCGTCATCTGGCGGCATTTCCCATTTGAACACATGTATTTTAGCAGATTTTGTAATTTTGTCATATTTTCACCTTTAATTGTCCAATTTAGAAACCAAGGATATCCGCATACTTAGTTTTCCTGGCAGTATTATTTTAAAGATGGCATTCATAAAATTTAAGACACCTGCAAATTCTCTATTAAATTGTTGAAAAATATGTCCAACAAGTTTAAAATGTACATTTTATAACATTGGTAAGCTAATTTAGCTACGGGGAGTGGTTAAATTAGCATTTTTTTTAAATTGTAAAATTTACATTGAAACATGTCGGACACTTTTTTCAACCCTAGATAATTGTTCCTTGAAACACGTTTCTTGATATGAATAGAGAATTTGCAGGTGTCCGAAATTTGATAACTTTTGTGTTTAAGTGAAAATTATCTAGTTAACTAAACAGAAAGATATCCTTGCTTCACGAATTCAACATTTATTGGAGGAAATATGACAGGATGATCTAGCCTGCTACAGTACGTGTGTGTGAATGGGGAACCTCCCCAGATGACGTCATTAGGCGGTGCATTTTCTCACTTTTAAATCTATTTTCATACTACTTTGGGATATGTGTATCAGAAAAAAAAGAAAAAAATACCGCGGAATTGGCTCTTTCCGCAGTCTAAGATGAAGCAATACAAAATGTGTGTGCAAATTCCTCATTTCATGTGAAACACAATTTCTGCCACTAAAATTCGGTTGACATTAAAACCCAACTTTACTTTCTAATGAGCCGTAAGGTTGAATTTTAAAACTGTAATCGAATATCTTCCCCTTTGTGGATAATGATGTTTATAGAATATGTTCAGTCCGTAACAGTTTAACGATACAGGTGTTAAGCTTTATAAGAAGGCGATATTACTAGGCTCATCAGATGAAAACGACACCTCGCTTATCAGGGCCGGATTAAGGGGGTAGCCACATGGGCCGCGGCCTATGACGGCAAATCTATAGGGGGCGGCAAATTTTGCAATTTTTTTAAATGTAGATATAAAAAAAAATCGGATTTAGAAGAAAAAATTACAAACTAGGAAAGGCGACAAAATCTCTAATTTTCTGAGAGTATAGTACTTTCTACTTTTGTCATCTTTTAGTGATATAAGAGGCAGCACCTTTAATTAGTCGAGTTAAGAGAGAAACCAAACACGCAATTTGGCCTGGAACGGCGCGACTTACCTAAAGAGAAATGATGACGAGGACTTGAGATGAAAAGGAGAAGCCCTCGACGCGACGATCGGCATGTAACACATATTAGCGCCTACAAGACCGCACAAATACTTCACGCATTGCATCAAACACAGTGCGGTCATTGCGGAGAGCGTGAAACGGATAGCGCCTACAAGAATGCTTGAATACCTCACGCATCGCGGCAAACACAGTGCGCTTAGCGTGAAACGCATAGCGCCTACAAGACTGCGTGAATACTTCACGCATTGCATCAAACTTAGTGCGGTCTGCGAGGCGCGGCGGCGGAAGTTAAAATCATTAATCCACATTTATGTTTGTTCTTTTATAATTTTTTCGCTCATTTCTTATGAATGGGAGGCCTTGTCCACTCAGAGATAGGTTTACGAAACTTAACTTTCGCGCGAAGTTCCGTGAACTTTTGCTAGAAGTGTTGACAGGGCTTTCCCAAAAAATGTGTTCAACACCAGTAAACGCATCTTATGCACCCCTCCCCCGCTCGCACGTTCACTTGATGGTTTTTATTGATGTTTCAAAACGAATGAGAAGGGGGCGGCAAAACTCTAGCGGCCCATGAGCGGCAAGTAGGTAAATCCGGCCCTGTCGCTTATAACATCCTCCGATTCAAACATTGGCCCGTTCACAAAGTTCTGCCTTACCTTCTCAGATTCAAATAAAACGGCGCCCCTGAATTTCGTCTTTCCACGCCTATCTGAATCGAGGTTAATAGGAGGCTATAAAATCCGTTGAAATTCCGTTTTTACTTTTACTCAACGTTACATTCCACAATGCCGAGCCGCTGATCGTCTGGATAAAACAACAAAGAATCCTACGGATTCTCGCAGAATATCCCCGAATCGTTCAGACAGGGATTTTTATGTGTTCGATGTTGCGGGTTTTTATTATTGTCATCGAGTTCCTAACTGGCTCTCTGAAGTTGAGACTGTCTCCATTTTTTTTGCAGGCGACCGTAATTCGTTTCCAATCGCATTTCTTCTTTTACGCGTCATTCGTTTTAACCCCCAATGTTATTTTTAATCTTTCAACATCGGCTCTCTAAAGCGGGGGATTCCCGAGAACTTGAAATTTTTTATTTCAACGCGGGACGCTTTTACTCGTGAACTGTTTCGGATTATACCGTCGCCAAAGGTATTTTATATCAAAGCAGGTTTCAGTTTAATCAGATGGGTCATAGTAGATATGGTTGTAAAACAAGGATAACGGAGCGTACTCTCTCATCGAAACTTTCACGTAAAATTTAGTAAAACGATTTGAAATTACAATAACGCTTTAGAATAAAATGGGGACGTTAAAAACGAGGAAAATGAGAGATTCGTTGGAGAAAAAAGTCTTATGGATCTAGAGTCCAGACTCGTGAGAACACTGACAAGAACAAAACTCATGATTCGATCGGATTTTCGCTTGCAATAAAAAGAAATCCACTTCAATCAAGTGGCATGGCTCTTCGATTCCAAAGAACCAAAGATTGAAACCTATGATCAGAATCAGTAGAAACTCTGAATGGAACTGATCTTAGATTTTCTCCTGTCAAAAATTCAAAGTCGATACAAAATATTTTGAGCGTACGCCGAAAAAAAACGTGCTTCACAAAAAATAAAAAATGAAAATTGCGGCGAAAATTTTTAACGTCGCATGGCGCTTGTGAAACTTTGGCTGGAAGAGGTCGATGTATATATTTATTCCTCATCTTATATGTTTCATGCAAGCTTAATGTCAGGTCACAGATATTAAATTTCGCGCTAATTTGACAGCGTTGAAGAATTTTTGCGCACACTTTCGCATATCTTCTCGCGTGCAAATATGTGCCGAGGGAAGACCCACAATCAGCAATGTCCGAAGCTTGATAGAAAGCTCGTCTGTTTTTCGGGCTAATATCTTACTTACCCGCGCCGGCGAGCGGATGGAACGCAACCGGTATTGCATGCAAACACTAATATTTGCGTTAGCTGCCCGTGTTGGCGGTACCAGTATATACCCTCCCCCTCTCGGTCCATAATTTTGCGGGTATTTACCTTTTGCCCCGCGAATTTCACCCGGCGGTGGGAAATTGAAAGTGCCGGTCGTAGGAGGTTAATAAAATATTCCGAAACTAGAATCAAAGCAAACTGTATAATTCGATATTGGTGCGTGGAATAAAATATAATTTTCGCCCTTTGATGGATGATTAAATCAAATAACTCAGAAACAAAATTAATCAATTTAATTTGCTTTTGATGATTTTTTACTCAACATGACATCATTAGATTTTATGAAAACAAATCAATAGTTAGTTGTGGCCTTGATTACTCATTTTTTAGGTAGAAATAACTCACTGTGCATGCGATTGAATTACTTTATTTAACTGACAGCTTAAAGGTCCATATCGCTAGTGAAACTGCAGAGATGCGTATCTGAGTTTGCGGCTTTGCAGAATTCCTGCCATACTTTATACTCTACATAAAAAACTACCGAATGTCATTTCATTAAAACTTTGGTGATTTCTCTTCTCTTTATTATAGGAGTATTCTGTGGAAATTTCAAGCCATATATAATGTTGATGGATAGTCCTTTTTTTAAAGTAAAGTATTAGCAGATATTTTAAAACACTGGAAGCGAGGTGAGCATTTTCAGAGAACGACCGAGCTCACGGCCCTGCAGGCTGATTGTTGAAATCTATAGACAAAGCTATAGACAAAGAAGACAAAATGGATATGGAGGGATCCTATTCGTGGAAGCGGTTGGTTGCAATGGACAAAGGAGTTAGGTAATAGACTAACTAACGGCAACCCACAAGAGACCCTACAGTTGGTCATCATTTACCCTCTTAGTCTATAGGAACCACCCATTTCAACCAATAGGATCGCTCCATACTCCCTATGCCTACTTTGTCAATCGCTCTATCAATTTCAACAATCAACCTGCTGATATGCGGCAAGTGGTATCATACACGTAGCCACGGCGATATACCAGGAAGAAAGTTCTTCAAAACGAGAGATCAAATCAAACCGAAAAGCGTTTTATATTATGACACCATATTATTCGGGAAACGGAGGAGCTGCAGTACAATACCCGGAAATCACAATGATAGCCGTCGAGTTCAGTGCTTCGTTGACATCAACGCGCAACTGCACTCTTAAGATTACCTCTGTCGTCCATAAGACTGCGGGATTTCTGGAGTTCACGTGAATTTAGAGCCTTTTGTCGGCAAAGCGACACGATGTGCAATCCAATAAGTGATTCCTTCCAGTGGCGTGGCGTATATTGCAATATATCGATTGATCTACCGTTTAAACCCATGGAAAAGGATCGTTAAACAGCGTGTTCGCAACGAACACCTGAATGATCGATTCTTTATCATAGCTTCAAATGGAGAAATATCGATAATCGATTATTCGCGTCGCGCCGCTGATTCCTTCTCTCGATACAACAATACGGTCACCGAATGCATTGTTCGCGGAGAGGACAGCTAAAGTCAATTTCTCGGAGAATCTTATATCGAGGCGAGCGTTGATACTCGCAACGAGGATTTTTCATGGCAATAATGAAGCTTATTTTCTGTCATTCGTGGAGGAGTCGATGAGAGGGTCGGTAACATGACACAAGATGCGTGATCAGTGCTGCCATTTCATTTGGCAGGAGATTCCGGAGTTTCCGGAATTAATTCCATTTCCAAAATTTCATGGAAAAAATCCAATTTTTCAAAAGTTCCGGGAAGAAATCTAATGTTTCAAAAGTTCCGGACAAAAATTCAATTTTTCGAAAGTTCCGGGAAAAAATCCGGAATACGCCTGAATTTAGTTCCAAAAATTGTTTATTTTTTATGAAAAAAAAATCAAATTTTATGGAATAATTCGTCGCCTACCTGACATAAGCGCGTAACTTCACTCTGCAATATGAACCCTGTCTTCCATACAATTCAATGATTTTTCGGGCTCATCTCAATGTGTAGTTACGCCTTAATGTCAGGCAAGTGACGAATTGGTCAAACTGAGGGAAAACTTCCGAAATTCTGAAAAATTCGGAAAATAGCTGAAAATTCCGGGAAAAGTCTGTAATTCGGAATTGATTCCGGGAAATGACAGTAATGCGTGAATCCAACTGTCGATAATAAAAGTCGAATACGGCGTGTTTTTGCAACTTTCCAAGTCTCTGCTTAGCTTTTATAATTTTGAAAATAATACCAACCGATAGTTTTTCTTGAAACTCCCCGTTGAATCCTTCATTCATCCTGAATTATTCAATGAAAATGAATTCAATGAATTAGCCAATGCACTGAAAATTTCAAAGAGGAGGTTCGGTTACTTTTCTTTGAAAAATAGTTTAAATATAATCTCAGATTTTTAAACGTTGTCGCATGTTTTCTTTTTAGCCATTGATGATGCAGATTGCATGATAGATCTTATTCATTGCCCGTGTGGCTGTGAACAAAATGCCCAAGCGTAAAATCCGATGATTTTGGTACTTTTAGGAATTCTAGGAATGGCATTTAGTATGCAGGGCAATTTTTCTAATTTTCGATAACATTACAGAAGTTAGGGCAAAAAATGGACAAATTGCATTTTGAAATCATGGGTGGCGGTAGCCACCTCCGGACAAAGTCTAAACTCGACAACACTGGAAAGCCTCCAAACGAAAAAAGGTGGCAGCCAACCATATAAGAAGCTACCGGTCGTAATGTTTTGTTACGATGTTTAGTATTTTTTGTTGCATCCTATTATGCCTCGTAAGAAGGACCGAAGAAATGACAATATTCCTTGCGTTAGGTTGGCTTGGGTTACTCCGTTCTCCACTCCTCATATTAACAGATATTCTGAATCATTTTTTCCACAGTGTATTGACGTCTATAAAAATTAGAATTTTCACTCTTCATTTACTGTAATTCATCGTTTAAAAACCACACAATTTAGCAACATTTCAACGATGGTAGATCTTCATCGCTGAAAGCGGTCTCATTTCATATTAACTTCTCATATTAACCGATCTTCTTCTGTGTCATATTTTCTGCAGTGTATTGACGTCTATAAAAATTAGAATTCTCTCTCTTCATTTACTGTGATTCATCGTTTAAATACTACACAATTTTGGCAACATCGCAATGACAGCAGATTTTTATCGCAGGACGCGGTCTCATCTCATAAAGTTCTAATTTAGCTTAAGTGAAACGTTTTTACTTCTCGCGAAATAAGGAGCACAATATCCGCAGCGGCGCAAAGCTTGAGGTTCTCTTCGGAGTCCGAATAATGTACCATTTAAAAACAGGAAATTCACATTTCATAGGGACAAATTTCCCTTTCTCCGGCCACAAAAAGGTTCCCACACGGAAGACTGAATCTGAGAATCTTAGTAACGACTTGGACATAACGTCTAATACCTTAGTCACGCAACAGTAAATGCGGCATTGTTGGAGCTCATCCAAGAGATTCCACCACTCCGCGAGGGTGGAATCACAAATCTGGCAAAGCGCCAGGGAGTGATGAAAGCCTGGACTTGACTCCTGAAAGCTCACCCAATTCGGAAGGACATCACATTCATTCAGCGGTGAGACGCACAAATCGGCAACACGGAAAAAATGGATTGCTGATTTAACAATGGACCACTAGACAGGGTACGAATTTTATCATTCTGATACATGTTTCTAAACCAAAATTTTACGTGAAACACGATACACACAACGAAAATTACCGAAATCAACTCCTAACGAAGATATTAAATGATTCTTGATGCGTAAATTCAAACCACCCGCTCATGAAAACTCAATGCTCTACGTGATTCACATCGCGCGCTAAACGTTATCATGATAGTCTCTGCGATATAAAAATCTGGCAACCTCAATCTTGTCGCTTCGCTCAGTTGCTAATAGTTGCTAAATAGCTAAATTGCTAATAGTTTGAACAACACATGGTGGGAAATGAACAGTGCTCGATTGAGAGGCTAGCTGAAACTGTTGTAGTGCGCGATTTGACTCACGTAGAGCTTTGAGTTTCTTGTGAGCGGGCAGTTCAAAATCCGCGTGACCAATGTGAAATAAAAAGGTTAATATCTTCGTTAGGAGTTGGTTTCAGTAATTTTCGTTGCGCGAATCGTGTTTTACGTGAAATTCTGGTTAAGAAAAATGTATCAGAATGCTTTAATTCTTGCCTTGTCTAGTGGTCCATTAAATTGTTAAAATATATGTTTCCGACGTGTTTCAAATGTACATCATTTTACAAAAGTGGCAAGTTGAAAGCCCTTGCGGGTATAAAAGGAAGTATTGTCAACTATCAAGAGAAAAAAAAAATCAGCATTTCTAGGCGTTCTAAGGTGCATGGAGTCAATAGAATCATACTTAATTAATCATGTAATCTCGTCTTAAGCCCTTTGAATTTGAAATATTGAGAATTACGTCTGAGAAGTGGCCTGCCCAGACATTGATGTAAATTTTACATACATTCAGATAAACAAAGCCCAGCTTTTACGGAAAAAATGGATTGCTAACAATTAAATTATTTCAAAATATGTCCGACATGTTTCAAATGTACATTTTACAAAAGTGGAAAGCTAATTTATCCACGGGAGCGCGGGTGGTTTTTTATCGTAAAATCTGCATTGAGGCATGTTGGAGACTTTTTTTTACAACAAAATTGTTAAATCAGCAATTTCTTTTGGCGCGTATACGTAGTATACCGCCTTTGCGATCGTTTCGAACCCTGCTCGATACAATAACCGAGTCCCTTAGTTCCTTACCGAAAAGTGACTACCGCGAACTTCTGAGATTTTCCAAAGCGTGTAAAAAGTTTATTTATCCGTCAATAATTATGATTTAAAGTTGTTTCTCATTCTGGGGCTCGCTAGTTTATGTGCAGTGAATACCAAGAGTCTACGTTACTTGGTTTTTTTAAAAAAAAGCCTAAGAGTACGACGCGCTGATTTAAAATATGCATATATAAGCGGAAGCAAGCGAACTGATTCGAGGATGGCTGACCAGTTCGGCACTCCTTGAATGAGAATTTCACTCACTCCGTTTTGTTCAAAACGTTGCTTTGACATATCTCCACACCACTGTTATCCTTTTCAAAAGTTGGTACTCCTTGCTCTGATAGCCGGGGCCAGCAGGATAGTGGTAAGTGCAATCTGTGATGAGCCTCGAGACTCATTAGACCATTTGCTAAACGTGGCTCATACAGGAGTCCACTCAGCCCTCTCTTCCCCACGCTCCTGATCACTGCGTCGGCGTCACGAAGAACAATGGGCCTTGGGCCGCCTTGGGTCCCAACGCGGCCGATACCCGTACCCCAATTACTCACGCTTCATTAACCATTTCACCGTCACGCTAGGATTCATCCAATTTTCAAAAAAAATTGTTTCGCGTGTATTTAGCAATTTTTTCCTTACTCTCCGTTAAAACACAAATAAAAAGAGACCTCATTCATAAAAATCGGCCGAATAGAAGAGAAGTTACAGTAATCGAAATCCGAAGAAATCAACAAAACCTCGACTTCTCGATACGAAAAATAAAATGAAGGGGAAAAAAAGAAAGTATAAATTACAATTAAATATAATTGACCTCAAAATTTGACAAACAATTCATTTATATACCTAACGCTGAAAAAACTGGGAGAAATTACAAAAAATTTGCCTCTTGCAAGGGGCTTCTTTGTAAGAATTTTGACCTGAAGACAACGGTCGAATAACAGCAGTACTCCATACAATACACGGTGTGCCTGAACGAGTTAAACATTTTTCATACGTCCAAATCGAAAAATCTTTATATTTTTAACTACAATGTTTCTTGAATCGTTTAAGCAAAAAAAAAAAAAAAAAAAATTCCGTCGAGATTCTGGAACGCAAAGGCGCTTTAAAAGTATTCTGGGGCTATAATAGCTAAATCACCGGTAGTAAATTCGTTATATTATTAAAAAGAAATTGACTCCATAGTTTAATTCCTTAGTTTCTTGAATACGATTATTTTAAGCACTTAAACATTTATACCACCAATTTTAGCCATGGGGTGATTTCCTGAGAGCCGATAATATCACGAATTTCTCATAGAACCCCTCAACAGTGGCTTGCTTTTTTGGCAGCCGATTCGGCCATCGAACCGGAGTTTAAATGGAAGCTGATAATAACCCAAAGCTCTGAGAAAAATTTTGAGATGAGTATAAGAACGGTTTGTTGTAAGTAGCGAGGAGAGGCGGGCAAAGCGGCTAAAATCCTATCTAATTTTTACAGTTTTTCTGTTGAATTAATGTTGCCGCGGGCTTCTGACTGTCCACACATAGTTCTGTTCAGCATATCGATACATAAGTATTTACATTTTACATACGTAGAATCTAATTTTCACGTCGGGGAGTTGACATATTTTGATTTTTTCGATTTTATACGGAAAATTGATGGTTTTTCGGGATTGAAATTATTATTGTTTCATGAAAAATAAATGCACCCAAAATGACTATAGCATATTGATTCTTACACATTTGCACTCACAAAATTGGTTGGTAAATTCAACGAGTGGGTGCATCGACCTGGTATATCAAGTTTCTGCAATTTTTTACGGCAAATCAGTAGATTTTCGGGATGTAGATTGCTTACTTTCAATTCATGAATGAATAAAGCAACGACATGGTTGAACTTCTTTGCATGGAAAGACGTTTAAAATAACAAAATCAAGACGTATTTAATGCAATTGCATTTATATCGAGTCAATTTCTTTTCAATAATATAACGGGATTTTTACTACCGGTGATTTGGGTATTTTAGCCCCAAAATACCTTTAAATCGACTTTATCTTCTAGGAGTTCGACAGAATTTTTCCTTTCTTCGCTTAAATTATTCCGTAGCACTTTTCTTCAAGAATCTGATAAGATTTTGCTTGAGGCAGATCAAAAAACTTAAATTCGATCGAATAGCTTTCTACATTCACAATACACGGTCTCGTCAAGGTGCGTCTTTGACCTCGCAGTGTTGGATCGTGAATTCTCTTGTTGTGCTGTTTGCCTGTTTTGAAATCTCTGTAAATGAAAACTAAAGGGGTTGATATGTGCGAGTTAATGACGCGCCTTATCAACACATTGTGTTGGAGTTCACTGCTTGTTTTTTTCTGTGAACGCCGGGTTTTGATCATCTGAATGTATGTAAAACTTACAATCAATATCTTGGCAGGCCACTGCCACTCCTTAGACGTAATTAATCTCAATATTTCAAATTCAAACAAATTGAGACAAGATTTCCGAAAGAATAATGACTCAAGAGATGCTTGATGCCAACTTTCAAAGAATTAAAAGCATTTTTCCAAAATCTACAGTCCTTCAAAGTGTGCCTTCCGCGTGTATTTGATAAAATCATGTTTGCCCCTAGCCTTCTTAAATTTTGGCACGCTGCAAAATAACTTGACTCGAAGAAGGAGCCATGAACATGGCATTTCATGCAAATTTTGAATGAAATTGAATAAGTACGTATTGACATATGACTGTACTCAGATTTAGGGGACGCGGGGTGGACTTAATCGAATTTTTCAAGTACGGTTTTTCAAGTCAGGCACCTTAAAACGCCGAAAAATGATCCTTAAAAAAACTCGCTACCCTACAAAAACTAAAAACTGACCATCAATTATGACATTACAACGCATTTTATTCAAGCGGAAACATCGTTTTTAGCTTCAATTGTTTACATGAAGAAAAAAAAATAGTATTGAAGACCCATGAGAAAAGCCACTTACCTCGCTCAACTTGACAACGGCGCGTTCTCCTGGCTCTTTTATCATCTACTTACCGAAGCTCGAACCTGTTAGCTTAATCCCGTAAAAAAAGGAAGAAGAAGAAAAAGCTTGATCCCGTGAGAGCATTACTCCAAGAGAGAAATAGTATTTTTGCCTCCGATTGGGTCGACTGCGTAAATCCGATTCAGAGCTGACGACAATGCGCTGTCAAAAAATAAATGAAATACTTCAAGAGCAGACATTGTCAATATTATTTTTTTCTTTTAATTTGGAAGGTATTAATTACGAATATTCAAGCTTATTCTTCCACTTGCATGCACAGTCTTACAGACATGAATAATTATGGAGTCCATCTACTGCAGGTTCTCGGTGAAAATGGTTTAACGGTTGATTTTATCCAAGAGTGTAAAAGAATTTTGCATGTTTTCTAATATGAGTTTCAAATTTAAATTTTTGCTAAAAAATGTTATCGCACATATTGTTTTTTATACATTGAAAGTTTAAAAATAGGGTATTGCCATGCTATTTCTTTTAAAGAGTTGCTTTAAAGACTTTCTTTAAAAACTTCAGAGCTATGCAGCTTGAGAAACTGTCTTTACATACTGCTGTATATGATATCCTACACTTTCCAATCATCAGGATCCGCGGGTGAGCGGCTATGGAGAGCGCCTGCATTGTTTTGTGTAGGCAAAAAACTTACCGCAAGACACGAATAGTTACGAACCTCGCGCCTTCCGTAACAAGATCTTGGTTTATGTTTGCTTTCAAAAATTGAACCAAAAGTAGTATGAAGTACTGTATCTTTCCTTGTCTTTTTTATTTTATTTTTTATATTTTTTTGAACAGCCGAGATATTTTAAATGTAATAGAAATGCAGGATAAATAAAAATCCACTCACACACAATTATCAGGTTTCCAATACTTCCCAAAGGAAAAAATACTTTCGAAAATACTAAGTCATTTTTAAAACCGTCTATTTAAAATCTGTATCACAAATACTGGTGCCTCCTAATGTTCAAATTAATTAAAGTAATTGAAAAAAGTAAAACAATTTAAACAGAAATATGCTTAAATTAGCCGCCAAGAGGGCATTTTCCTTTAATCAAGAAGAAACTTTTCTTAGCTAGGAAGTATTTTTAATTAGGCAAAAATTTGCGCAATTTTAGGGATTTTGAAGGGATTTTACTCATGATTCAAGAGGAAAGCTCTTTCACGGCACATTTTAGCCACTCCCCCTCCCCATTGACAGGCGTACATATCTCATCATTTTTGCTGATCATGCAGCCATCAAAACACAATTAAATTTTGGAAAAATCCATCTAAGTCCTAGTCAAAAATTAATGTACATTTTCTACCGATTGAGATACTGACGAAAATGTCCTTACATTCTCAATAACTACAGTGTGAATAGTTGACAATCGCTAAAATTAGATAGAGTTCTTCTGACATTTAACCTGAAATGAAAATCGGTGGTAGATGCTGTACGACATCCCGCCGCTACTCTTACATTGAGAATCACTACAGTCGAAATGCAAAAACAAGAATCAAGGTAATGAGAAAACTTAAACGAGCTGAGGCTATAGGGTGAGCGAAAGGCGGACAGGTCTGTAGCTCTCATCGAAAATCAAGCGCATTGATTGAGAATGAGTCACAAAGAAGTTTTAATTACGTGCATGGCCTGGAAGAAGTTGCCAGCCTGCGAGGAAATACCGATATTTTCGCCTTGAACTATAAGTCACGGGATCCTTCTTCAATATCCTACACTGAATTTTTTTTTTAGACTTAGCAATGCGCGTCGATATTTTATTAATCCTAAACTATACGAAAGACATGTTATCAAGATTTTTAATGGAGGTATGTCTATTTTTGAGAGAAAATTTGGCAACATTCGAATGTCTATACACGGAGAGAAAAACCAACACAAAATGTTGGTTAATATGGGAAATAAAACACAAAATTACACTAGCCTTCAGTTGGCACTTTCAAGAGAAAACGTCAGCTGGTCTTCTTGAAGAAATTTAATAAAACATGAGTTGTGAATATACCAACGTCACAATCATAGAGGAATGCATTTTTCTCAGCATCTCAAATGTTTTCTGCACTAAATTCACCAAAAACTGTACCAAAGTCAACAGAAAATTTGTGATAGTTTGTGTTTCACTTCCTATATTAACCAAAAATAACAAAAGAACACAAATAATTTCATCAGTGTATGGCGTTTTTCCTCGGCGAAGCCAGTTAAGACATCTCGCATGGAAAGGTCATGAAAGAATAAACAGTTTCAAATGGACCGCGTTTAGCAGAAAGAAACCAATCCAAATCAGCTATTGCCTAATTTAACAGGGCAGTTTAATTTTTTCCAAAAGAACGTTTCTGTGGATCACTCTGAAAATTTTAAGGACTTTGCTTCGTACTACGTTAGAAATTCACTGAAGTTTACACTAAAATTCGCACAACTGTTTGCACGTAAACAATTAAATTGCCCAATTGAATTTGGCAATCGCTGATGTAGCTTGGTTCCTCTCTGTTTTATGCTTGAACATGAGGATCTGCCTGTTACCACGATAGTTCTTGGGCATTTAGCGTGAAGCAACTCGACGGCACAAAAACGCCTTCAATGTATTGAATAGGCCACACCGAGTTCCGAGGAGGTCGAATAGTGGTATCTCGGCCCCTGGGAACGGCACATTTCTTATCAGTACGTTTATCGTGCTCGTTAGTGATCGTCTTGTAAAGTTGTCAAGCAATATTTCTTGACGTTGAGCCTAAAATGCATGGATACTTGTCAATTTTGTGGCACGCGTAGACGATCCGCCAAGTATTTATAATTTTCGGCGGTTTGGCTTCTCCATAACAGTAACTTAGTTTGCTCTAATTTTGCTTTAAGTTTCATCGCCAGGCTTAGGTCCAATCTAACACCCTTTTGACTCCATTGGCGAATCCAGAAAATTGGCATCATTGCTTTTCTCCATTTGAACCTATGGAAATGTATCGAATCTTGGAGGAGCCAGGTGCTCTGACAAGAATCGATTATTTAACATAGGTTTAAACGGAGGATACCTGGCTTTGATGAGTATGTTGGCACCGACCCACATCGATGAGTTCGTGCGTCCCAATTGCGCACATCTGCGCATGCACAGTAGCGACTCCAGTGAATTTTTGTTGGATTGTGAGGCTTTTTTTCTCGGTTGATAATCAGTTCGGAAAAATGAAAAATTGCTATTCAGTTGTAAAATTATATGTTCTAAAACTTTTCTACTTCGGAGTGGAGATGTTGCATGTGTGAGAAATTTGCAATTTGACTGTTGGTTTTTATGTAAAAGTTCGCGAGAAACACGATGGTGCCATTGGTTTTCCCTGAAATCAACTCTCAAGCTCAAAAAAAGCTCTCAAGTTGAGGCCAAAATGGAGGGGATATCCCACCCTACCCTGAGAGTCCACCTCTACATCAAGACAAACTCTCCATGCAAAGATAGGGAGAAAATACATTGGCAGGGCTGTCACTTTGTTTGGGGACTCTAAAACTGCAAACACGGTAACCCTGCTAATGTATTTGCTCTTTATGTTTGCATGGAGAGTTTGTATTGATGTAGAGGTGGACTCTCAGGATAGCGTGGGATATCCCCTCCATTTTGGCCTCAACTTGAGAGCTTTTTTGAGCTTGGGAGTTGATTTCAGGGAAAACCAGTGGCATCATCGTGTTTCTCGCGAACTTTTACACAAGAATCAGTAGTCAAATCGCAAATTCCTCACACATACAACATCTCCATTGTGTCTGAAAATGGACTCTAAACGAGATATTCGTGAAAGACCGAGCAAGCGAATGGATTCTCCATTGCCTCTCTGGAGTCTCTTCGAGTGCTTGGGACACACGCTCTCTCCCCTTCCCCGCCCGCCCATCTTAGGGCTCCAAGAGACTTGTCTCGCTTCGCCTGTACGAAACTTAGCCAGACGCACGGTCTAAGTGATTCAATGTCTTTGATATGACCCTAATGTAGCTCCAAGCTTAAGGTGATCCGATGGACGCCATATTTGGTATAAGAACGGCATGCGATATATCGCATCAATTGGTTCCATTTTTTTAGCTACTCGTCATTTTTCTTCAATTTTGAGATCGCAATTCTGTTGTCAGGAGACTAAAGCACTCACTTACCAATTTTAACAAAGAAATTCAACATACTAAAGGCGTGGTTTTTTTAGAGAGAAAACATCGCATTCGACACTGATATCGAAACTGCACTCGAATGCGATATTTTCTCTCTAAAAAGATCACGCATTTATTACATTGAATTTCTTTGTTAAAATTGGTAAGTGAGTGCTTTAATCTCCTAGCAACAGAATCGCGATCTCAATATTGGAGAAAAATGACGAGTGGCTAAAAAATGGAACCAATTGATGCGATATATCGCATGCCGTTCTGACACAAAATATGGCGTCCAACGAATCACCTTAATCATCACTTTCGGGTTCTATCGCTCAATATCCAGTGGGTCGATCGATTATTGAGTCGTTATCGAATAACTTTAACCGATGAATCCCTATTGTATCAATGCAATATATCGACATCGATTTAAAGCCAGCCCGCAGGACGTAATATAGTCCCTCTGTCTCTCCGCGGTGAGCCACGCTACATAATGAAAACCACGAGTCTCGCCAGGACATTGACAGTCGTGTAAATCATGTGGACCAATATTTCAATGTTGCCTGGAGGAAGCTTACTCCTGCCTGAGCCAAGCCACAGCCGCGAACCGGAACGGCTTAGCCTGAGATCAAGTCGACGTGACCGAACTCGATAGCGCTGCCGTGCTAAGGAAGAACGCCCTATGAGTCTTCAGACGTTGCCATATTTTCTTCAATAAGAACCTTATTTACTGGAAAAATTGTGAATATTTTTCCTCGATTTTTAAGATAATTTTTTTCGCAATTTCTTATAAAATGTCTGAAAATTTCAAAGAAAAATACGCATAATTTTCTTCAAAAATACATGTTTTATCCGGGGCAATCTGGCAACTCACGAATGTTCATACAGCGTTCTTCCTTAGCATGACAGAGCGGGAGTAGTGCGTTCATCTTCGACACGGTCTTTAATCAACGTCCTGCCTTACTTGACGACAAATTTTTGTGCAGTTGATTTTGAAGCATTGAGAAGAAAGAAGAGGCGGTCGCATTTACGGCACGCATTTATTGCATTTATCATTTTCAAGGATAATAAAATCCTTGAAAATGATATAGTTTATGGAAAGAAGTCGTCTAATATAAGGATTGGGTGCTATTAAAACCCTCAAATTAAACCAGTAAAATTTTTTTATTGAGATAACTAATCATCCTAATCAAAATGTCAACATGACAGTGTTGAAATTGTATTTTGAGTTGGACTCAGCAAAAATTAGACGTTAAGGTCCAATTTTCGTACTTCAAATTTTGGATTTTGCTGGAATATCGACGCCCTATTGCACTTACCTACGGTCGCGGGGTGAACTAATCCTCAAAGTGTGACCACCTCTTTTTTTCTCTGTGATTTTGAAGTATCCAAAGACAGTAGTATTTATTGACTATGAAGATGTACAGAAGTACACACCTCAGTTTGCAACATTGGAGACTTTCTGTCATGCCTGTCAAGCAATTTTCAAAGTCATTTCTGCTTAATTCCCAGGATTTTTTTTTCTGATTGTGAAGAATATTTGGCTAAATTGTCAAGCATTTATTGTTGTTTTTTTTCTTTTTTAATGGAATAAATTGGGAATGGAGATTTCAAAACACTAGCTGCAAATGAAATACGCGTTTTTGCAGATTCACCATTTGGAGGGCAGGACATCGTCATGAACTTGGTGCAATTATATAAAATTAACGGCCTTGCATTTAGAGTGACCTACAAATGAGGAAGAAGCAGAAATAGTACGCCAGCTAAAAAACGGGACGAATGTTTCTCGCCAATTGCAATACTCGCAACTTACTTGCAGCTCCTACACATAGTGACGTTGCAAACTTTCTGAGATACTTTCTTTTTTGGAACGGAAAAATACTCAAGATCCTTTCTTGAAAATTTTCTGGATTTTTTTTCTCTCTATGTGAAGAATATTTTGTCATAATTTCAAACAATTGGGTTGGATTATTCGTTTTTGATAAAATAAAATATACTACCAACCTCCTTTGTCCATTGCAACGACCACCCGCTTCCACCAATAGGATCAATCCATATCCCTCCTATCTCCTTTGTCAATCGCTTTGTCTATCAATTTCAACAATCAAGTTGCAGGGAAAATTTTGCAAAATATGAATGTTCATACGGCGTTTTTCCTTAGTATGTCGAGAGTTCCGTGCTGTGTTCGAAACGCTTCCAGGACTTTATGTCCACCTACCTTTCGTCCATTGAATAAATGTCCACCGCTATTTATGTCCACTAAACGTTAAGTCCAGTCTTTATTAAGTCCTCATGATTTAATGTCCAACCATGAATACGTCCAAAATTGTCCAAATTGTGGACATGTTATGTCCACATTTTTTTCTTCTCGTTTAAATCACAGGAGCTACTTCAAAAATAAATGCATACTACTACTACCTTCATTCTTAAAAACATTTCATTCATGAATCAAGTCATGAAAAAGAACAGACTCTAAGAGCAGATAAAAACATATGTACACTGTACGGAAATGATAAGATAAAAACCAAAGCGGGAGCCTAGGTTCGCTCCAATGCCAAATTAAACATTTTTCAGTAACAGATGCAGTCAAAATTAAAGTCCTCTTTAACTAGTTATTTCGTGCGCCTTCAATCTTGTAGGATACTATGCAACGCCTCTGACGCGAAATAGTTTCTTAAAGCGTTGCGGCGCGGCAGGCAACCAGCGTGACACGCGCATAGGCGCCTACAAACCTAACGGGATACTTCACGCGTTGCGTAATGCGTGAAGTATCCAGTTAGGTTTGTAGGCGCCAGTGCGCGTTCTGCACTGCTAACACGCCGCTCCGCTCTGTGTTAGGCTCTAATATTTAAACTCGCGGAGTCAGCGTTTTTTAACTCATAATTTTGAAATGTTTGAAAACTCTGCATGAATTATTCTTTTTTAAATTGATGAAAAAGAATAAGCCATTGAAGATTCACAAGACAAATTGACTTTTCGCCTACATATTACGGCGTATTTAGTATGAAGTTAGACGCAAGATGTTTTCTTAACAGAACTAGTAAGTAGCTGTAACCTGGGGAAGTCAAAAGCACTAAGAATGAAATCGTGTAGAATAAAAAAAACAAGCTTTCACTTGTAGTGCTGAAAATTCTGAGTGTTTTCAATTCAAATAGATTTGTTTTTCTTTCTTCATGTGACTTTCTGTGAAAATCCAGATTTTTAGGGGGCAATTTTTAGGGGCCACGTTGGCGCAGAGCCTTCATTTTTTTGGCGCCATGGCCGATTTTTTAGGCGCATTTGGCGCCTTGGCGCCTGTCAGTTTCTAACACTGGTTCCGGGTATTTTTTTCTGTCTCTCTCTCAGATCTGAAACTCCGAAAGTCCATCAGGCCTTCACCGATGCCTCCGCGAATAAAGTTAGGGCCCAAAAGGGCAGCCAACCTATGAATTTCAATTATCCAGAGCGATTTACTGATACTATTGTTACGAACCGTCCTTTATTAAGCACGTGTTTGACTCAGTTTTTGCATAAATTTACTCAATTTCGCGGAAGAACGCTCATTTCTGTACATTCTTGGCCATCTTGGTTCGAATTGGAACCTGCAGACTGGCAGTGAAATTTTGTGCGTTAGAAGTTGGTTAGAAGGGTGGCTGCACTTTTGGGCCCCAAGCCCTCCATGAACCGATCCGTCGGTACTCTCCCTTTACAAGTACTCTAGCTTTTTCTCATGTTGTGTTAATAAGACCTTTTGATTTGAGGGAAAATTTCGATTTTTCGTTTGCAGATGCGATGTGTGTGGTTGAGACGGTGCGGGCGTGGCTGTTGTCGGCGCTGGTGGTGCACGTGGCCGTAGCTGGGAACCCGGACGCCAAGCGCCTCTACGACGACCTCCTCTCCAACTACAACAAGTTGGTACGACCCGTCGTCAACACCACCGATGTCCTCCGCGTTTGCATCAAGCTCAAGCTCTCCCAGCTCATCGATGTGGTAAGCACTCCAACCCTCCTGAAATTGGTAATAGGACAAAATGTCCAAAAATAAAAGTCCAAAATACAAAAATGTCCGAAGTCAAGAAAGTCTACATTAAAACATGGGCTTAGATTCACCCCCCCCCCCCCCCCCCCCCCCC
>NW_017547174.1:5230726-5245538 GCF_001854935.1 Bemisia tabaci | reverse complement strand
GGTAAATATGGAACACCTATAATAGTCGTAAATAAACTAATGATTCTCGGTCTGTGAACCATACTAAGGTCTCTGTACCTAATTAAGGTACCCCGTACCATAACTAAGGTATATGTGCTATTATTATATGTAGAGGTACTACTATTAGTGGTGTTCCATATTTACCTCTAATAGGTTTATAAGCCATAGTTTTTTCTCAGTGTAGAGTACTGCCGCCCCGAGGAAGAACGCCGTATGAGCCTTCAGGCACTGCCATAATGCCTTATTTAAAAAAACACTGGAAAAAAACACATTGGATCTAGAGTCCAGAATCTTGAAAACATTGACAAGAAAAAATACTCTTGATTCAATCAGATTTAAGCTTAAATCAAAAGGAAATCCGCTCAAATTAAGAGGCTTGGTTCTTGATTCAAACTTAAATCTGATTGAATCAAGATTATTTTTTCTTGTCGATGTTTTTAAGAGTCTGGACTCCAGATCCAATGTGGTTTTTTTCCAGTGTAGCGGTATTATGGCCAAAAACAAAAATGCCCAAACGTGACGAATGGCAAAATATTGAGCTTGGAAGCTTTCCACAGAAATATCCATGGAGAAAATGAAGACTTACTATCACTCGAACATTTTTTGCTCATAGACTTTTTTTTACATTAGCCAATTTTTTACGCTTGACATTTATTTTTGGACACTTTGTCCTATCACCCTCAAATTCATCCATAGAATCGAAAACCCACAACCATTGTCACGCGATGAATATTTCAACAGTGGAACTCCCGAAACACGTATTTCGTTTGCGTTGTTCAAAAATATCCGATCCTACATTATCTATTTAAAGGCAGTGACGTGCGAAGGGGGGGCAGGGGGGTCTTGGCTCTCCCTAGAATTGAAAATAGTATCATCTGGTCCCTCCCAGAAATTCTGGATGGTGGGAAAAGACCTTCGTCGAGGATGATTATCTCTTGTAATTTGAGTTCATTTTCATCTTATTTCGTCTATTACTGTAATTATTCTATGCAGTTCGTAGGTTTTAGCACTGCCTAACTCACTTTATTCCGTACTTTTTCAATAACCAATAAAAGCTGTCGAAAGTGAAAAGCAAGACGAGAGACAATCACCCTCGATGCGGCCGGATTTAAAGAATCAAGTTGGCGCATCCGCCTATTTCAGGCGCGGCTGAATTTCAGACTGCAGGCGTGGCGATATTTACGACCCCTATTCGTAGGGGTTGTTCCCGGGGATGAAATGAAAGCAGCGGATGGAGCACACAGCAATGCGACGCGACGACTAGCATTATGGATTATCTCGGTAGCGTGGGAATTAAGCAAAAGCATTCGAAATTGAATAATATTTTAGCGCTTCAAGAATTTCAGCGACGCTCCCGAGAATACGATTGCTCTGCTCCGTCGGAGATTCTTGCATGGCTTTGAGATATATCGATTAATCTGCCCTTTAAATCTATGGGAAAGGATCGATAGAAAGGGTGTTTGCAACGCTAACCTCCATAATCGATTCTTTATTATAGCTTTAGATGGGGGAATATCGATAATCGATCATCAACGCCTCGCAGCTGAAATTAACATGCCTGGAAAGTCTTTTCAGGCGAATTTTTGCCGCCAAATTTGGTAGGCTTGGTGTCGTATTTGATGACTGTTCTTTCTCATAAATATTTTCCGGTGGTGATCCTGATTCGTCGAATTTGAAAAATCTCGGAGCATTTTGAAGGGCGTGTCTTTGTTTTCAATTAAATTGACTAAAGCTAAGTTGATCGATGGCTTTTTTTATTCATAGTTTCTAAATCGTTCGTCAGAACAATACTCCCGTGCTAAGGAAGAACGCCGTAAGCACATTCGAGAGTTGCCAAATTTCCTTCGAAAAAATGTTTATTTTTGAGGAAAATTATGAATATTTTTCCTTGAAATTTTCAGAAATTTTAGATCAAATTACGAACAAAATTATCTGAGAAATTGGTAGACAAATGTTCAAGAAATTTCCTGGAAATTAGTGATTTTCCAGGAGAAATTTGGCAAAGCCTGAAGGCTCATACGGCGTTTTTCCCCAGCACGACAGAATAAATGAACGTATTTCTGCCATACGGAACCAGATACAGATGGGAAAGAAGGGGTTTGCCCGTTAGCCGAGGGCCGTAAGAATGAATGGGAATTTTAAAGCACTCGTGACATCAGCGGAGATGACGGGAGAGGCGACGCCACAACAAGGTCTTTAACTCATGAGCCCTGTCCTTAACGCTATATTGCCATGCCCACGGCTCATGATTGCCGCATGCAGTTGACGCTCAGTTCTGTAGGAGAATGTAAAATCCCGCTATTCCATTTCCCCAAAGGGAATCACGCCCACCTTTACATTGTTTCTTATGCAGTTTTCTAGAGCATACCCCATATTTCCCACTCGTTTATAGTTCCGTTTAGCAGGAATACGTCCAAATGTAAAGCTGCATGAAATTGGCAGGACACAAGCGTAAAATAGCCTAAGAAACATTCAAGGAAAAATTCTCAAAGCAAGGATCGAGGAGGTTCAAAGTGAACAGGAAGCCAGAGAACAACCTCAATTGGACTGAATTTTGCAATTTGGAACTATAAATTCTGGCTCATCTGAAAAAAGACTTATGTGCATAGGGAAACGAATAGCACATACGTTGTTTTTAAACCGAGCCAGAATTTACAGTTCCAAATTGCAAAATGCAGTCCAATTCAGAGCCTGCAAGTCCACTGTCTAACATTTGTTCGTCATTTTATCAGATCATCGCTAGGATATTTTCTGATAATTCTTCGTTATTCCCTGAAGGAGAGACGTAACTTTTTTCCAAGGTTGCAAAATTGACTCAAGCAATTCACTTTTTCACAGGAATATACTTGGGCAATTGTTGTCCAAAATTTTCCTGATTTTTGCATGAGATCAAACGCTGAATCGGGGAAATTTTTCGATGGAAATTCCGAATATTCTCTTGGAAAAATTCAATTTACCCGAGAAAATTTGACAACATGGAAATGTAGCTACGTATTTTTGTGTGCGGAAAACGATGAATTTTAAGGGATCCCTCCAAAGTTTGTCAAACAAATTTCAATGTACTTGCGCAATTTTTGTCCAAAATGTTCCTGATTTTTGCATGTGATCAGACAAAAAATCAAGGAATTCTCTCGATGGAAATGTTCAATATTCTCTTGGTAGAAATTCAATTAACGAGAGGGAATTTGGTGACATCAAAATTTAGTTACGCTTTTTGGTGCGGGAAACAACGAATTTCAATGGATCCTGCTCAAAGTTTGGAAAAACTTTCAATGTACTTGCGCAATTTTTGTCCAAAATGTTCCTGATTTCCGCTTCAGATTGGACGGGCAATTTTTCGATGGAAGTGCCGAATATTCTCTCGGTAAAAATTCAATTTACGAGAGGGAATTAGCAACATCAATATGTAGTTAGATTTTTTCGTACGTGGAAGACGACGAATTTCAAGGGATCCTCTTCAAAGTTTGGCGAAAATGTTATCATTTTGTTCATTAATGGTCGTCAGAGTTCCAAGAAAAGCCTCACACCAGCGCGCGACCAATCAGAAAGTGCCCATATTTCCCTTGTAAGATACTTTCGGCCAAACTGCGTGCCCGAGCCTCTATACTTGAATTTTTATGTTTTCGAGGACGATTAAATTTGCATTATTCCGCGCGTGGCCGTTTTGGGCTGCAACGACCTAATTTCCAGGGAGTTTTGAATATATTACTTGATGCGCAGGATGAAAACTCATCCATCCCCCAACCCTCGGCCGAGCCCTACCAGGAAAGTTCACTTCCCTTAAAAGTTCGTTTTTCAGTCTAAATGAGCGTAAGTTTAGCCGCCGCGCCTGTTAACCCTCATTAATTTTATCATGCACCACCCACAGGCTTTGTTGTTTTCGCTGTGCTCGGACCACCGTTCCAAGATCAACCCGGAAAATAACTAAAATTACAATCTAGGAAGATGCTAGGGATCTAATAGTGTAGCATCCATCGCAAAGGAAAAACCGCCTTCCTATGGCCAAAAAATTTATCCCTATCACAATAAGAACCTAGCTTTAACCCACGTTTTATTGGACATTTAATAAAATAATTAGAGCTGGTTTTCGAATGAACATAATTTTGAGCGCACATCAAAACCTTTATCAGAAATTTACAGAGTGACATTCTTCACAAAGGAATAGAATTGTCTTCCTTTGGCTAAAAAAATATGTAACCCCGTTATAATAAGAACTTAGCATTAACCCACATTTTATTGGATATTTAATACAATAATAGAGCTGGTTGTCAAACGGACATAATTTTGAGCGCAGATCAAAACCATGATCGGAAATTGAATTTTGAATTTGATACTTTGCAAGTATTTTTTCAGAGTAGTTTTGAATAGTAAACCGAAGCTATAGCATTTATATTTATTTATATAGCAATTAAAGCTCAGTTTTAAGCCGAAACGTCTCGGATTTTTTTGTGCACTTTTTAGCCTTGTTTCCCGTTTTTTCTCATATATTCTTGATATCGCCGTTAGTTAGTCTATTTCCTACCTCCTTTGTCCATTGCAATCATCCGCTTTCACCAATAGGATCCTTCCATATCCCTTTTGTCTTCTTTGTCTTTACACTGAAAAAAAATTCTCGGCGTTTTTACCAAGGTCCGTTGGTACGTACCATCTCACTTCTTTTACCAATTATTGGTAATTTTACCAAGATAGACTGGTAAGCTTACCAAAAAATCGGTATTTTTACTGTTTTTTTTTCAGGTAAAAATACCGCTTTTATTGGTAATCAATTCCCGGTAACTTTGCCATTTTATCTCGGTAATTCTACCACAGTCGATAAAAAATATTGGCGTTTTTACCAAGGTCCAGTAAAATTACCGAGAAAGTTCAATAATTTTACCAAGATTTCTCGGTAAAATTACTGATTCCATAAACGGTAATTTTACCAAGAAAAAAGTGGGATCAAATGTAACCCTGAATTCTTGGTAATTTTACCCTTTTCTTAGTAAATACACTGAGATTTTTTTTTCAGTGTAGCTTTGTCTATCAGTGTCAATAATCGGCCTGCTGGAGTATCAAACAGTCCGACGGAAAACGCTCGTAAATTTTCCGAAAATTAACACGATGCCGAGGGATTTTTGGCAACATTCGGTTGGTGCCCGCACGGTGTTCTTTCTTGGCAGAGCAGAACAGAATCCTTCACTCGTAATTTCCGATCCTGCAGCATCGCTGTAAAGTTTGCTCAGAGCGTGTGAGCGCATTTTAGACTCCTAACACACTCGCTCACCAGTCCTCACGAAGCTCAGGTTCACGCCTCAATTCGTTCTCTGCACTCTCACTTGAGTTCATAGATAAACACTGCTTAGTCAGATGCGCGCATGCGTGTTCGGATCCTCGGGTCAAATTTCACTCGAGAGTGGGATAATCCAGAATAAAATCGAGTACCAGTATTCGCATCCCACCATACGTGGATAAACGACCGACCGGTCTTTGAATGGATCGTATTCAGCAAAAAGGAACTAGCACAATGTTGCATGTGTGAGGAATTTGCGATTTTACTGTTGATTCTTATGTAAAAGTTCGCGAGAAACACGATGGTGCCACTAATTTTCTCTGAAATCATCTCCCAAGCTCAAAAAAAGCTCTCAAGTTGAGGCCAAAATGGAGGGGATATCCCACGCTATCCTGAGAGTCCACCTCTACATCAAGACAAACTCTCCATGCAAAGATAGGGAGCAAATACATTGACAGGGCTGCCACTTTATTTGGGGACTCCAAAACTGAAAACACGGCAACCCTGCTAATGTATTTGCTCCCTATCTTTGCATGGAGAGTTTGTATTGATGTAGAGGTGGACTCTCAGGGTAGGGTGGGATATCCCCTCCATTTTGGCCTCAACTTGAGAGCTTTTTTTTTAGCTTGGGAGTTGATTTCAGAGAAAACCAGTGGCACCATCGTGTTTCTCGCGAACTTTTACATAAGAAGGAACAGTCAAATCGCAAATTCCTCACACATGCAACATCTCCATTTGCATCCCGCCATACGTGGATAAGTGACCGACCGATCATTGAATGGATCGCATTTGGCAAAAAGGAACCAGCGCAATGGACCACCAGCCAAGGCACGAATATCAGTATTCTGGTACATGTTTCTAAACTGAAATTTGGCGTAACATACGACGCGCACAACGAAAATTACCGAAATTAACTGCTTCCAAGATATTTAATGATTCTTGATGCGTGAATTCAAACCACCCGCTCATGAAAACTCAATGCTCTCAGTGATTCACATCGTGCGCTAAACGTTATCATGACAGTATCTGCGATATAAAATCTGGCAACCTCAATCTTGACGCTTTGACTCAGCTATAGCAAATTGCTCATAGTTTGAACAACACAACGTGGGAAATGAACATTGCTCGATTGAGAAGATTGCTGAAACCGTTGTAGTGCGCGATTTGACTCACGTAGAGCTTTGAGTTATCTGTGAGCGGGCAGTTCAAATTCCTTGTAACCAATGTGGAATAAAAACGTTAATATCTTCGTTAGGAGTTGGTTTCAGTATTTTCTGTTGCGCGAATCGTATTCTAAGTGAAATTTTGGCCAAGAAACGTCTGGCAGAATGATTAAATTCGTATCTTGTCTGGTGGTCCATTACAGTGCAACTTCTCCTTTTCCTTTAAAGATACTCAATATATGTACAGAATTAAGATGCACACTATTATTTTCCTCAAAATTAGCAATTTCTTGGTGGGAAGTCAAAATTATTTGCTTCTCTAGGAGATTTTTTAGATAATCATGAAGAAGCAACATTTTTTCACAACACTGTAATTGCGCTGGTTTTTTTTTGCTAAATGCGCGATCCAAATTGGATCTACGTGAGATGCATTCTGGAAATGTGGAAGGTTGGAAAATTTGCACCCCTGTGAGAAACTAATTAAAGATGGATACTGGATAGTCTATTTTCTGGATAGGTCACGCAATTCGCAATGCTGATTTTCCATCAACACTGTCTGACATCAATGCTTTAACCCCATTTTGAATACTCGATCCTGTAAATGAAACAGTGTTTCATGGCTATCATCAATTGTTTTACGTACATTTTAATGTTAAAATCCAGCAAAGTACAAGGTTTCCAACTGCTGATTTGACAATTTATTTATGCAGGGGCGGATCTAGCAATTTGGCAACGTAGAATTTCCTCCATTTAAAACCATGTTAAATAAACGATTCTTGTCGGAACACCTGACTCCCTCAAGTATCGATACATTTAAATGGAGAAAAAACTATGTTGCCAATTTTCTGGATCCGCAATCAATTTGTGACACATGTATACGTCGACCACTTATAATAAATGATGAAATCGACCATTAAAATCACCGTAGCAATAATTCTTCTCCAGTGAGTACCAAATTAATGATAAATCATTCCGTCCGAGCGAGAGATTAAACGTGTTCGCAGAAATTCAAAAGCCTCTTTTCCCGAAAAATAATGATAATAATTTCCCAAGCGGGCGAGCCGGGCACAATTAAGATATATCGAAGCATCGTGTTTCATCATCAGTGATGAAATCCGATCTCAATTAGACTACCAAATCACGGCTCTGAAAAATCGGAGCGATCGTCGAAACTTTCAATTAGCGGAAAACTTTTTCCAACACTAAAACGCTGCTGCGTGCGTCTGACAGTTCAGAAACTCGTTAAAACTCTTCCTATCATCGTTTGCTGATTAGAGCTGAGAATATAGCATTGGATTTCATTCCAAATGGCACTAATAATGATATCGGCGGTAGAACTCACGGAGAAAAAACTTGGTCCGGGTGGAACATCGCAGATCCCGGTCCAGGTAGCCGAAGCTTCTTGTTAGAGCCCCGATTACTCCAATAACCGAAATTGTTGGTAGAGAATACGATTATTCTCGTGACTTAAGAAAACTGGTCCCATTCAGATAGTACATGTAATATTTTAGAGTCCTCGCACCGCGCCAAACAGCGAAACCACGTCTCCATTGCGGTGTTCCAAAATGTCCGCTCCTATTTTATTTCTTCGGAGAAAAAGAAGCCAACTTAATGGCGTCAAATTCATTCAGAAAATGTCCTTACAAGGAAGAAAAATAAAGGAAGTGTCGAGATATTATATCGATTAGTTTTCAAAGAAAAAAACAAAGTATGAAAGAAAGTCTGCAAAGTTGTGAACGGAGATACGTGGTTTCGCATGTAAAAGTAACTTTCGGAAGTCATCACTCAGATTTACCATAAAATGAAAGTCTATTTTAGTGAATTCACGTCATAAACTAATTTCAGAGTAATTTATGATGGAAAAAATGTCTCCATATGCTGCACTCTTAATGTTGGCCCTTGTCTTTGTAGTATTTTAGTGAAACTAAATTCAAGCTATCTGTAAAATTAAACCCTCATGTTCTCTTTTCAGCAACTAATTTAACTGATATACATTGTTGTTTTTTATGCATGAGCAGTAATTTCAAATTGGCCGATTCTAATTTGAAGAAATATTTCTCGTACAATTATTTCGTAATTTTCAGTACAATTTATCCGTTTTGCGAAATACTTCACTACGACAACATGACTGTTGGAACTTAACCCTCAATGGCATGGATTAATTTTGGATCTGAGATTTTGGGGGACACTAATCTATTTCGTTGCTTGCGTAAAAAAAAATAGAGCACCAATTTTTTTTTCAAAATTTTAAATTTTTTCGAATCATCAGTTATTCAAAAAAAGAGAAAAACTGATGAACATGTGGAAAATTATGCCACAGAGGAAAGATTCAATTTTTAAAAACCCAAAAAATACGTTATTACGAACTTGTTACGCTGTATGCCACAGAGGGTTAATTGGATTGCATTTAGCAAAAAGGAAGAAGCGCGATTACAGTGCTTTCAAAATAGTGCGACGTCTTCTGTTCTTTTAAAAATACTTAATTTATGTACAATATTACAATTCACACCATTATTTCCCCTTAAAATTAACAATTTTTTGGTGGGAACCAAAAACTTCTTGTCATTCTGAGAGATTTCATATATAATCATGAAGAGGCAACATTTTTACAACGCTGTAATCGCGCCGGTTCCTTCTTGCTAAATGCGATCTAATTGTGTATCTTATCTGTATCGAATTAAGCAAAAAAATAACCAGCGCGGATACAGTGTTGTAAAAATATTGTGTCTTCATAATTAGCTAAAACATCTCCCAAAATAGAAAATAGTTTTTGCTTCCCACAAAAAAATTGTTAATTTTGAAGGAAATCAATTATGTAAATTTTAAAACTGAACATAAAATAAGTATTTTTAAGAGAAAAAAAGAAGCACGATTTTGGAAACGCTGTAATTGCGCTGGTTCCTTTTTGCTACAAGCGATCCAATTGCGTATCTTATCTGATAGTTCCCTGCAATTATTGAACTGATACAAAATAGAATCACAGAACGAATTATGTCTTCATAATGACTTTACACTTTTGAATTCACACATGTAATTCCAATAAACCTACGTTGTAAAGTCAGTAATGTTTTGGCGCCAACAGATGCCATCTCTCACTCCAGGGTTCCGATTCAATTGGAATAATTTCCTCTCCCATCAGCATTGCAGCATCGGGAATTTTCGCCGTAGAGTCACTCCGCTCCTCTAACTAGTGTTACCTCGCAGCGAGAATAGCACAAGCACTCATGCATATTCATAAGGGGTGCAGATGAATCGAATTATCATATCCGGTAGGGATTACGGGTGGTAGTTGGTCCTTTCGTGCGATTTGCATTTCACTTGACTTGAAAAAGGAGAGCACGGTTTTTAACACGGCGTTCTCCATGTTAGTTGAACATGAGCTTTATCAATGTTCTTGCTACGCATGGCCGGGATACCATCGAAGGCTGCTGTGCATTAATTAACTCAAGTTTTATTTAATCGATTTCGGATTGCTTAGGACTGCGTGTCTCAAATATTTTCTCGAGAGCAGTTTATATCGTAAGATAATAGCATTTTTTAAAAATACAAATACATTTTATTTGACTACTGGGACTACTGGGAACTGCTCTGCCGTACTTAGGAAAAAACGCCGTATGAGCTCTCAAGCGTTGCCAAATCTCCTTCGACAAATCATGAATTTTCGGGAAAATTTGCGGATATTTCTCCTCCAATTTAACAAAGGAATTTGTTCGTAATTTGATCTAAAAAGTCAAAAAATTGCGAGGGCAAATATTCATAATTTTCTCCAAAATTAAATCTTTTCTGAGAGAGAATTTGGCAACATTCGAATGTTCATACGGCGTTCTTCCTTAGCACGGCAGTACTGGACTGCCGTGCTAAGGTATGAGCCTTTAGACGTTGCCAAAATTTCTTTATTAAAAATACGTTTTCGAGGATCTCTTAGAATGTTTTTCCTCCAATTTTTTAGAGAACTTTAATGAAAATGAGATCTAAACACTTTGCAAATTAAATTTCGAGAGGAAATATTTATAATTCTCTTTAAAAATACTATTGGAGGAAATCTGGCAACTCTTGGATGTTCATACAGCGTTTTTATGGCAAGACAGAATGAAGAACTATATGTCTTGTATCCATCTACATGAATTAACTTAAATTTACAAAGGTATTGTGCAACAAAGTAAGGAGCGATAATTCAGATATTAAATGAACAGGAATAATATATGCTCTGTCTTATTTTGGAGAAATTAAGAGCATAAGTATACTGGTTTAAATTAAGTGTATATCAGTTTATTCGTTTAAGAAAAATAAATGGACTTTGTTATCTTACTTCTTAATGGGTATTCATCTTTTTCCCCCCGACTATGGATAGATCATGGTAATATAAATCTATTTTTCAGCCTTGTTTATCCAGGAGCAGATTATACAATTTTTAGAGCACACATGCTTTCATTAGGAAGTGCTACTATTTTATAGATTTATGATAGCTTCCCTCTCTGAAGACTGTAGGTTCAATCCCATAAAAATCTGCATTGTCCTCCCCTTTCATGGTGGCACAATTTCGCTCTTGAAATTTATGTGAGAGAGGCTAGACATTTTTCACAGTCTGCTTTCTAAAAGCTCGAATGAAAATGTTTCATTATTCCCTCCTTTTAATTTCATTTGTTCGATTTGTAAACGAGGGTAAGGAGACATCGTTGTCTTTTCGGAGAATAATCTGACAGAGTCGTATGGATCCTTGTATAGTAGGATCGTTTTCGTCATAAAAAAGGCAACAAAGTGAAGGGAGTTTATTAGATAAAGCTGGTACATTCGCCTTGGAAGCAGGTCAAAACGCTCACAAATCGTCGCTCCTTAGAATAAAAGACGTAACCATATTTTCCCCATGAGCCCTGGTAAGCATAGAGTTATACGGAAAACAGGGTTCATGTTGACATTGAGATACGTCCTTACGTCAGAGGAGCCTCAAATGAACGTGTGAGACTGTTTAAAGTATGCGCGCAATCCCCAAGTCGATGCAGTGATGCCAAGTTGCAGATTGTTCCCGAGACATGAATTATTGTTCGCGGGCCATAGATTAAACGTATAAAGTGTCATGAAATTTTATTGCGCGTCTCGTACCGAATCAAGTCAATAAATTCTGTCGCTGGTTAAAATTTGCCTAAAGAGAAGATTCGGACAATACAGAAGATGCAAAAAGGCTACATTGCGCTATGTTAGGTCCAACTAGACTTAAAAGGCTGGCACAGTTGTCTGCTTGCACTAATGTTGCATCAAACAGCAAATCTCTCTCATGGACTCTAGCCCGATTGTTGAAACTTAACTGGCTATGTCGGCAAGATGAGACAAGAAATACCCCTATCTGCGCCGCATAATATATCGATTTTCGATTCTTGTCCTGCCGACATAAATTTCAACACTCAGGCTGCAGGCATAATTTCGACGGTGTAAGTCCGCGACCAAGTGTCTCGTTTGTGGTGTTTGAAAATATCCGCTCCTATTTTATTTTTCTTAAATAGAACAAACCTGTATCATTCCTTGAAGCTTTCGCAGGATATTCTTCTCACAGAGAGGAAAAATTACAACAGATTTGAAGAATTTTCGTTGAGCAGTTTCTCATTCAAAAAATGAAATATGACGTAAAGTTTGCAACGCCGCTTTTTTCCTTTTTTTTACTCACTTCCCTCTTGCTTAGCTCTTCCCTACTGTACATTTTGTAATATTTGCTCTTTAGTTAGATGGGCTTTCAAGTGACAGGCTATTTGTGAGAATTACCTAGAGTACTTGTATAGCGAGAGTACAGACAGATGTGAAACTCCGAAAATCCATCAGGCCTTCACCGATGCCTCCGCGAATAAAGTTAGGGCCCAGAAATGCAGCCAACCTATGAATTCCAATTATCCAGAGCGATTTATTAATGCAATTGTTACGAACCATCGTTTATGAAGCACGTATTTGACTTAGTTTTTGCATAAATTTATACTCATTTTTGTGGAAGAACGCTCATTTATGTACTTTCTTAGCCATCTTCGTTAGAATTGGAATCTACAGACTGGCAGTGAAATTTTGTGCGTTAGAAGTTGATTAAAAGGGTGGCTGCACTTTTGGGCCCTAAGCCCTCCATGAAGCGATCTGTCCATACTCTCGCTATACAGGTACTCTAGAATTACCTAGGGGTTCTCCTGAGTATATTGTCTTTGAATGACACTTTAAAAATGCCTAAAAAAACCTTTTTATCGGCATAAATCCGACAACGCAGGAACGTGCGACCGGGAACGGTTCACGGCGCATAAATTGGGTAACCCCGCTAACGGGAGCCCGACAACGCGTTTACCCGCCTTTTTACCCCGGCGCGCGTTTTTCATCCCCCGAACAGTGTGAATACTCCACCGGAGGAGGGGTCAGGCGAGGGGAGGGGGGCGGGTTGCAAAAAGCACGGAGCAAATGGAAAAATGAATAAGATAAATATCAGAGTGAGAGGCCGCTCGGTTTGGCTTTAATTAAGTCATCGCTAATTAATTTAATTACACGCCGGTGTTTGAGAATAAACAGCGCTGCTAACCGGACTGAAGGGGGGGGGGGGCGGTGCTTCGCGCGCCCCTTCTGAGTTCCGCCGCGCTGCGGAAAAACACCTTATGAACATTCCAATGTTGCCAAATTTCGAGTCGGACGAAGAATTATTTTGGTAAAAAATTATAAACTATTTTCCTTGAAATTTTGAGATACTTCAGATCTAATTGCGAGGAAATTTATCTGAAAAATTGGAATAAAAATATCCACAAATTTTACTGGTAGTTCATGATTTGTCGAAGGAATTTCGGCAACGTCCGAGGTCTTGTAAGGCGTTTTTCCTTAGCGCAACGGAGTCGGCTGCTGGTTTTTACGTCGCCGCCGGCGTGAAACGGCTTCAATGCGAATGGCGCGACCGTCTTTGGCTCTTAATCCGTTGAGGACACTTGGGCCAAAAGATGGGAGCCTTTTGAGAGGCTTCGCAGTCCCACTCGAAATAATTTAACAATCACTGGAGGCGAACAGGAAGGAACCGGGGATTTCGAGAAATGGGGTCTGCTATACTGCCGTGATAAGGGGGAACACCGTGTGAACATTCCAATGTCGCCAAATTTACCTAAATCAAATATTTAGGTTCGCGTTTGTGCCGAAGGGGAGAATGTAGCATTGCGCCCATGATATTTGACTCCATGCTCACCGATAGAATGTTCAGCTCCTCATCACTTCCTACATCTTGGACTCCATGCTCACTTTAATGAGGAATATTTTTTTCGAAAAATCAAAGTTAGTGACCAAAATTGTGAGATGCAAATGTTCTCTGACATTAGACGATCATATGATCCAAAAATGTATCAAGACAATTTTCATGAAATAAGGAGGAAAACAATTCAAAATTCCTTGAAATTGTTTGTTTTTGAGTGGCCCTGTGTCTTACTCACCAGAGAGATGCGGCTAAGCGCAGAAAAACGCCTTCAAATGATCGGTTATACTTCACCGCACCACTCCACAGTTGATATAGTTGTATCTCTAAAACTAGCCATTTCAAGCCTCGAGTCAGTTGGGCCGATAATCGAAAGAAAGCAAACAGTAACATTTTGGAGGCAAATGAGGTAGTAGTTTGGAAATTAACTTACCGCCCGATTCCTTTTGAAAAAATGCAAACTCGAAAAAAAATATGGCGAAAGAAAGTGCTGAGCTTGATTTTTAACATGAGTCCGAACCAAAATTGATGAGACTTTCTTCCTTTCCAATCACTTTAGGCCAATCAGACGGATTTTTTCAAGAATCAGCTCGCTGATTCTCGACCCATGATAGACCCGACAGTAAGGCCATCGTTTTCCTCCTTAATCTGTAACAACCAGTCCCAATCACCTATTTCAACCAATGAGATCGCTCAATTTTCCCTTTGTCCCATTTATACAGCTTTGTCTATCAATTTCCATAAGACACCTGAGAGGGTTTAGTTCAATCACTGATGAACCTTTCGTAAATCGTTGTTTTGTTTTTTCTCAAAAATAGAAAAAATTAAAACAGAATTAAACATAATCGCACTTATTTTTATCTCTCGTGAATTTCGTTAAATTCAACTCAGAATAACCAGACCAATTCGTCAATTGGACGTATTCCAGCCAAACGGAACTACGTGCATTATGACGTGAGCCCTGTTATGCATACATTCTAATGGGTCTCAGAGCTCATGTCTTATTGCACATAGTTCTGTTCAGCAGAAATACGTCCAAATGCAGACCGCACACCGTGCACGGGCTCCATTACACCCGTAATGGAGTCACGTAAACGCGGACATAGCTCCTCCTCCGTCACGAACGCACCGGACCCCAACCTCCCCCCCCCCCCCCCCCCCCCCCCCCCC
>NW_017547174.1:5184187-5230721 GCF_001854935.1 Bemisia tabaci | reverse complement strand
CCCCCCCCCCCCTCGAAGCGGAAGAGCAGCGGTTAATGAGGGAGGAAGTTACTCTCATTCTTCATTGTTATCGTCGTTTCTTTGTTTCGTAGCTCTTCGATCTCTTGGGCGGCGGCCAGTTGCGGGCCGTCGAAATTATCGGCTATTAATTCTACTGCAGGTCGACAATCGATCGAATCGAACTCTATCGATATATCCCTATCTTAGCAATGCTATGTATCGATCGAGGTCAATCGATAACGACTCAATAATCGAGGCGAAAGAGCTCTCCCCACTTAGGAACAACCGCGTAAGTCGATTTATTCCCATTTGAAGCTATGGTAAAAAATCGATTATTGAAGTGTACCTTGATAATCGATACTTTTCCATAGGTTTAATGAGCACATCAATCGATTCATCGTAAAACACGACATCCTACGATTGAAATACCTTAAAGATACGTTGTTTCGACTCGGCGGTTCTCCGTTGTGGCCCTCGGGAGGTGTGCTTGAGGATGGTGGGGTGGGTTTAGGGTTGGGGGAGGGGGAGGGGAGAGAAAGGAAATCAGGGATGGAGTGAGAGGATGCGGAACTCCTTGCGATTCTCTGGAGATCCTCTTGATTGAGGGCAACTTTTTTGCTCACCTCACTCAGTGCCCGCGCGCTGGTGCCTTTCTGGACAGTGCATTTTGGCTTTCGGCTCACGAAAGTTGCCTGCCTTTAAGTGGACTCTCAGCTTTGGCACAAACAATTATGGGTGCGATTCGAATCTTCTAAATTTGAGGTTTTAGGGGATCATTTTGGAAAAAGCTGAGTATAACTGAGGGGCTTGGAGAATAAGGCGCGTGGATACAGTTTTTGCTATTCCGAGAAATACGGGTTTCAATTTTTGAAATTGCATGGATCCTTATGGCGGAGAGAAAGTTCAAACTGACTTTTTGATGCTCAAAACGTGGAATATTGGAGTGAACTTTTCACTGAGAATGCATTAAGACTAGTTTCACTTTAAATCATTTTTCAAAAACTGCACCTATGCGGCTTGCCCTCAAAGCCCCTCAAATCATGGAGAAATATTTTTGCTCAGAATTATCTTCTGGGCCATTAATATCGATTCATAACAATTGGATGCAAATCGGAAACATTTCTGTTGACTTTATCTTGAGAATTTGGAAAATTATTTTCATCACAAATTGATGATTGATATAGTTTTAACAAATGGTCCTGTTTGCAAAATGTACCTAGTCATTGCGGTTCATTTTTACATGATGTCCATTGGCGGATCTAGCAAATTGGCGACACTGTTTTTCTCCATTTAAAATTATGAAAAGGTATCGATTCTTGGAGGGGCCAGGTGCCCCGACAAGAATCGATTATTTAACATAGGTTTAAATGGAAGGAATCCGTTGTTGTCAGATTGCTAGATGCGCCCCTGATGTCATCCAAATAAGCACCGATGAAGTATGCTATGACTATTGGTATAACGTTTTTGGAAATTTTGCAATTGGGAACACAAAGCGGTTGAAACGGGTGGTTTTTATAGACTCGGGGGAAAATTATGGAATAACTTTAGGGTCTCTCGTGGGTTGCCACTATTAGTTAGTTTATCACTTAACTCCTTCATTCATAGCAACCATCCCCTTCTACCAATAGGAGCACCCCATTTTCCCTTTGCGGTTTTTACCTGACAATTTCAATAATCACTGCTACAGCCCCGCGATTATTTTCCCTTCCTAATTTTGAATCCGTCCTTTCTGACATATCGATAGCTAAAGTGCGAAACCTTGTATCTCCATTGGCTTCAAAACCTCCGATACTAATTAATTTTTTCGGAGAGAAACAAGTCAAAATTACACCTTGAAATCTATACAGGATTTTTTGCTAAAACAGAAAAGAAGTCACAGGAGTTTTCAAAAAATTACGTGGACTATTTCTTTAAGGAAAAATTAGAGTATGGCAGGAAGTCTGAAACCTTGCAAATAGATGGTCTCGCACTATGACCCAGCTGCCCTATACAACTCAGCTGTGCTGAGGAAAAACGACGTATGAATACTCAAGAGTTGCCACATTTCCTTCGATAAAATGTATATTTTAGAGGAAAGTTATGAATATTTTCCGATAAACTACACGAACTGAAGGTAAAATTGCGAACATAATGGAGATGGATGTGTGAGGAATTTGCGATTTAACTATTGATTCTTACGTAAAAGTTCGCGAGAAACACGATGGTGCCACTGGTTTTCCCTGAAATCAACTCCCAATCTCAAAAAAATCTTTCAGGTTGAGGCCAAAATGGAGGGGATATCCCACCCTACCCTGAGAGTCCACCTCTACATCAAGACAAACTCTCCATACAAAGATAGGGAGCAAATACATTAGCAGAGTTGCTGTGATTTCAGTTTTAGAGTCCCCAAGGAAAGCGGCAGCCCTGTCAATGTATTTGCTCCCTATATTTGCATGGAGAGTTTGTCTAGATGTAGATGTGGACTCTCAAGATAGCGTGGGATATCCCCTCCATTTTGGCCTCAACTTGAGAGCTTTTTTTGAGATTGGGAGTTGATTTCAGAGAAAACCAGTGGCAAGATCGTGTTTCTCGCGAACTTTTACGTTAGAATCAGTAGTCAAATCGCAAATTCCTCACACATGCAACATCTCCATTATCTAAAAAATTGGAAGGAAAATATTTACAAATTTTCCCGAACATTCGTGTTTTACCAGAGGAAACTTGGCAACGCCTTGGGGTTCTTACGGCGTTCTTCTTTAGCACGGCAGTACTGTACGAATGTCTTTTCTCAAGACCTCGATGCAGCCGGATTCCGATTCCGTTCGCAATTCGGTCATTTAAAATCAATAGAACAAGCCATCATAGTCACGTTCAAGCCTATAAAACTAAGAGATGATCTTTATATGCCCCTAGCGACAATGCTTGGTCCGTCCAGGACCACTTTTGTTCATCGTTTGCGGTCATCTCAAAATCACATCACGCACAAGTCAATTCAACCATTGTTACAGCGACGCTCCTCTGGCTAGAGAACGTATATCCATTTTCACTCGAGCCCTGTTCTCCATAAGACTCTATGCTTCTTGCGGCTCACGTTAAATAGCATTACGCCCTTAAATCAAAGATAGCACGTCATGTGCTACATGGCGTGAAAGATGCTGGAAATAAGTGTACTTGCAACGACACTTACAGACATTTTCACAAGTTTTTTCTTCCATTTGAGAATGTTTCCGATGAAATAAATACTACCGCTATTCCATACTCGGGAGATTTGTCAAAATAATGGAGGGAACTTGGGAAACCGTGACGTATGTCTTTCATCTTTATTTTTTGGTCGAGAGAAGATGACCATACAAGCAATACTGCCGTGCTAAGGAAGAACGCCGTATGAGCCTTCAGACGTTGCAAATTTCCTCCGATAAATACCAAATTTACTGGGAAAATTGCGAATATTATTTTTCAAAATTTTTAGATAATTTTGTGCTCAATTTAATCTAAGACATGTGAAAAGTTCAAGGAAAAATGTGCATGAATGTCGTCACAAATACATATTTTATCAAGGGGATTTTGGCAACTCTCAAATGCTCGTACGGCGTTCTTCCTTAGCACGGCAGAATAATGTTGAGTTACTTATTAGACGAGAAATACACCAAGAAGTATGAATTCATAGATACGCCATTGACTGAATGTTGTTTGTTGACTTTTGGACTACGTTTTGCGGTTGAGGACTATTTTTTCTGGCTCATTTCAGAATTAACATTTGTGCCATCAGTTTCCCTATGCAGAGATGTGCTTTATGAATGAGCCAGGAACAGTGGTTCCTTATTTCGAGATAAATTACACTTTTTTAAACAATTTCCCTTGTTTCTCTGAACCGTGAATTGGTTCTAATCGGAATTGACACGCAGTTGAAATAAATAGTGTCGTAAAGCTCGGAGAGATACGCTCTTCTGATCTTTTTAATATTGAAGGAAACAATATTGGCATTTTTCACTGCGAAAATTATCATTCTGGTCACGACGTTTTACCCACGCGAATTAGATCTTCGTGACCTTTGAAGTGCAACAGTAAATCTACATGCATATGACCTACAAGTTTTGACCTACGCATTTTTTAGCAACAAAATCTTGGCCCTCAACATTTTTGTGGATGAAAAAAATTTTAGGTGGTCATGTTCAAGGTGGCAAAATTTCATAAAAAATTCAATATTGAAATTTCACGTGAAATATTTCATGAAATTTCAAAAATATAAGAAATAAATTGGACAATACCTCATTTCCATGTTTCGCAAAATTTAAAATTGTGACTTCTTTCTATTTTTATGTGTTTGAGTGCGGTTTGCATACCCCTGAATAATTTGGAATATTTCACAAACTTGTGAAATTTCATGAAATATTTCACTGAATTATCCAATCTTTCATTTCTATCTTACGTTTTATGCCACCCTGGTCGTGTTCATATGTGTGTTGGTCTGGTGACTCGTAGGTTTAAGATGATTCGATGGACGTCATATTTTGCATCAGAACGGTATGCGATATATCGCATCAATTGGTTCCATTTTTTCAGCTGCTCGTCATTTTTCTCCAATTTTGAGATTAAAATTCTGTTGTCAGAATACTAGAGCACTCACTTACTAATTTTAACAAAAAAATTCAACGTAATAAAGGCGTGGCCTTTTTAGAGGGAAAATATCGCATTCGAGTGCAGTTTCGATATCAGTATCAAATGCGATGTTTTCTCTCCAAAAAAACCACGCCGTTATTACGTTTAATTTCTTTGTTAAAATTGGTAAGTGAGTGCTTTAGTCTCCTGACAACAGAATTGCAATCTCAAAATTGGAGAAAGATGACGAGTAGCTGCAAAATGGAACCAATTGATGCGATATATTGCATGCCGTTCCGACACAAAATATGGCGTCCATCGAATCACCTCAATATGCGTAGATGGAGTAGTGAGGAACCATTATATTTTTTTCCATGCCAAAACGTCATTCGCAGTTAAACGAAAAAAATCAAGGAAGTTCCTACTGTGAGTTCTGAGTCGTGGACCATTTGTCAGCCGGAAGGCAATTAGTGGACGACAATCCTTCTGAAATTCTTAAATCCGAGCAGACGAATGGAATCTCCTCTCAGGTTTGCAGGTCCCTCGCCCAACTTCCACGGATAACTGCAGAATTTTTTCCTCCTCCTTCCTCCGCCCGTCCCGGAAGAAAGGGACGGGAGTTTGGAACTTTTCCAGGAGCAAGGCGATGTCGGGAGACAGCGTGGGTTAAATAAAAGCTTCGCAACTTAGCGACAAACTTCTCACCTTCCCCTCGGCCGCCCCGAGGAGGGAACTCTGACCGCAATATTTGATACCGCCAGGGATTCTAAGTGTTAAGTCATCTTACCGCAATGAGAACGACTCGTGCGACTAATCAAATGATAGGAAACAACGGAGAAGCGTCCGATCGCAACAGTCGTAATCGCTGTATTTATTTAGTTAGAAAGGACAATACTTCGGTATGAGGAAGTGTTGCTTTGCGCTCATTTTAGGAACAACACATGAGGCTCTTTCTGCCGTGCAACGCAAAAACGCCATTTTACACTTTTTGGAAGCAATGTATAATAGCAGAAAAACTTGTCCACCCTGGGACAATGTTTTTTACAGAATTAAGATGTTGCATGTGTGAGGAATTTGCGATTTGACTGTTGATTATTACGTAAAAGTTCGCGAGAAGCACGATGGTGCCACCGGTTTTCTCTGAAATCAACTCCCAAGCTCAAAATAAGCTCTCAAGTTGAAGCCAAAATGGAGGGGATATCCCACGCTATCATGAAAGTCCACATCTACATCAAGACAAACTCTCCCTGCAAAGATAGGGAGCAAATACATTAGCAGTGATGCCGTGTTTTCAGTTTTAGAGTCCCCAAATAAAGAGGCAGTCCTATTAATGTATTTGCTCCCTATCTTTGCATGGAGAGTTTGTCTTGATGTAGAGGTGGACTCTTAGGATAGTGTGGGATATCCCCTCCATTTTGGCCTCAACTTGAGAGCTTTTTTTGGAATGGGAGTTGATTTCAGAGAGAACCAGTGGCACCATCGTGTTTCTCACGAACTTTGATAGGAGGATCAACAGTCAAATCGCAAGGTCCGCACACATGCAACATCTCCATTCTTTCGCAAATACTATCGAGAACTTAACCTGAAAATTTGAGGTGCACGGGTAAAACAGCTTATATTTTATAAAGTGTTAAGTCCCAAAGACGAGGGACAATCATGATGGATTTACGGCGTTCTTACTCAGCACGTAGACTAGTTCCATAGTTTACAATGTCCATAAAAGTGGTTTGTCACAAAAACGCAAAAAGCTATTTTGAGTACTGTGCGTTTTGCTGCGACCTACCTTTTCAATACTGCTTATTAAAAAGGATTTTGGCTGTTTTGGCACACAATTAAATTATTTTCCGATTCTCCTCTAAGGGCTTATTTAGAATCTACTCCTAACTAATTTCGACCAAAATGGACATTGTACACTTTGGAAGTACTAGCCTCATATGTCAACGGTGAAACTTTTAAACCACGTAGCACGGTATGCAACGTTCCAGACTGTCTGTTATACTTTATTTTTTAGATGGAAAACTACTTAAAGTCGATTTGAAAATGTCAGTGATTTTCTCCTCTGCGAAGCAAATTCTGAAAAAATATAGAAATAACGTGAGCCTGTTCTCATGTAAGAAAAAATATAACAGGAGTGGAGATTTTTAAACAATGTAAAGGATATGCGTGGTTTGGGATTTTCACCGTCAATGTGCTATAAATTTATTTAGGTGTTTAAATATCTTCCCTGCTATTTTACTTTTTCAACGGAGAACAGATTAAGATTTTTCCCTCAGATTTTTTCAGAATTTCATTCAGACAGAGAAGAAAAATCACGAAAATGTATAGACGTGACTTTGATTAGTTCTTTATTTAAAAGATAGACTATGACAGGAAGCCTGTGACATCGCAAACCAAGATACTTGGTATGGGAGTTTTACCATCCATATTTCTTCCTCGAGATGTCATGCGGAAAATGAATCACAGAAGAGAGAATCTGGAAATCAACTCCTAAACAGTATAAAAGACTTTACAATTAAAATTGTTCAAAAACTCTGAGATACCGAAGACTTCGCAGACTTTGACGCGCGAGGTGTGAACTCGCAATGTTCCGCTCTCTGTTGCAAATAGGTTGTCACTCGAATTTGGGAAGAGAGTTAATTAAGAGAATTGCTTGAGTCTTTTCTGTTGTCGGATGTGTTGCTAATATAACCTTTGAAACACCACTACAAAATTAAATAACACAAACGGAACCAACACATCAAGGGAATAGAGCGTAGGAGAGTTGTGCGTTGATGACGGTGCGCAGAGATACAACTATTCACGGAAAAAACGAGCTTAGGGTTGGGACCTACATGTTAGTGCTGGGCACTAACGAGGGTTAGATCAAATGGAGCCAGCAAGTCAGAGGAGTGCTGGGCACTAAACAGCTCGAGGCTGGGTCACTAAGGAGGAAGTAGTGTCAAGCCCTAAAGTGACTTTGGAGCGAGCGTAAAATATGAAATGCCTCGACCTGGGATCGAACTCGGGTCGCGCCGGTGGAAGACCAGCGCGTTACCACCAGGCTATCGAGGCTCGGATGTCTCAAGGGTGAATTTACACCTGTTAAGCGCAACTACGTCTCTCGGCATCTGATTAGCACTACTCATGTTCAGTGCCCACCTGTACTGCCTTCCGGCGTTGAGCTGTACAGCGCTTAGACGCCAGCCCTCAACTACTCCCCACTAAACGGCCAGTAGTGCTCAACACTAGTCTTGTTTTTTCCGTGTTCGTACTCGGTGGATGACCGTGTTGCGTCTGCAAAATTGAAGGCGCGACGGCGCGAAGCGTGATTCAATTAGACCCGGCTTGAGTATCTAAGGGATAAACGGCAAAAATACAAATGACGTAATTTCTTCAATCTTATTATATAATTTGATCTGTGTTAGCCTCTGTGTTAATACTTGAAGATGAAGATAAAATAAAACTCTCTTTCAACTTCAGACCTTGTCTAGTGGTTCATTCAACATAATCTAAATATCTATACAAAATTCTGAAAATTATGAGATAATCATTCATTTAAGGGCCACGAATTATTAAAAAGCCCCGTGGTTTGAAGCAAACCTGTACAAAGAACTCACTCATTAGGACAAAAAAATATATTTTGAAAAATTAACTGAGGAATGAGACTTTGAATCTGCAAAAGAGTATTCGAAAATTGATCCTGGCAATTATTGACGAAATGCCCATTTTGACCATTCACCTGCCACATATCGACGGTGAAACTACCAGACCACGTAGTTTTCGACGTCGCAGACTTCCTGTCATATTTTATTTATCTGGTGGAAAACTACTAAACGTCAATTTTTGAAAACTTCCGTGATTTTTCCTGTGTGTGTGAAGAAAAATCTGTGAAAACATCAAGGAATGATATTGGTTTGTTCTCTCTCTCAAAAATAAAATGGGAGCGGAACTTTTTAAACACAGCAAACGAGATACGTGGTATGTATGCTACCGCCCTAAGGAAAAACGCCGTGTGGACACTTGAGAGTTGCCAACTTTCCCGACATTAATCATGTATTTTTTTAAGGAAAGGTACTTATATTATTCCTTGAAATTTTCAGGTATTTTAGATCACGTTGCGGAAGAAATTGTCCGAAAAATTTGAAGCAAACCATTCAAAAAATTTCCAGTTAATTCGGTTTTTATTGAGGGACATCTGGCAACGTCTGAAGGTTCATACGGCGTTTTTCCTCAGCAAGGCAGTATGGTACATTCACCTTCGATATCGAATATCGCACCTGGAAAAGTCGATCTCGGCGTGGTCGAAAGTGAGCCGGGAAACTTTCTCCACCGACTTGGAGAAGTTCATAACTTCTGGTGAAACAATGATGCGTTTATAGCACCGGGCGACGCCGTGTTTGACGACTTTTCGGCGCTCGCGGGGAATTCGGAGAGAGACAGACGGAAAGAAACGAGAAGGAACGGAGGGGAGGGGAGGGTCATTAGCTTTGTGAAAGAGGAACAGAAGCCGCGGAAGCCATTGATTCCAATTCCACGATCCGGGACTCACCTCACGAAAGTTTATTTGTAAAATTGAGGTAAGCCGTTAACCATACCCAAGGCCACCCTCTGTAAGCATCTGGATATAAAGGCGACGGTCAATGGGTTTTGGTTTCGCTGATCGGATTTCATTTTAGTAAATTTCTAATTCCTTACTCGTCAGAGTTGTTTTATTTCATTTTAAAGATCAATTGAAATACGATTGTAAATTTTTGAAATAGGGAATGAGAGGGAATGGAGAAGAGCAGTGTTCGCAGTTTGTGTCATGGCGCCAGTGAAGCTCTTTAGCTTATTAGACGTTTATTCACGGATTTCGGGTTTCCTGTCAACACAGTTTTACCACGAGAGGATAACCAATCCTGTATTGACATCTCCAAGAACCCTGTTCACCAACAAAAAGTAAAACATGTGGATATAAAGTATATTTTTATCAGGGAACTGATAGAACAAAAGCCAGTCACTGTCAAATTTATTCCAAGTAAAGACCCGTAACCATAACCATAACCATAACCTTTTTTAAAGAATACAAACAGGCATGAAAAACAGCATTTGTTTTGATACAAACTATAACGTTTGGATTAAATCCAAAGGTTTTACCGTCGATATGTTTCTCCATGCAGATAGGTCCTTTTACGGACGAGCCAGAAATCGGAAGTATCTCTGCCGGACGGAACTATGCATGACGACGTGAAACCTGTCATGCATATTTTCTTATGAGTATCAGGGCTCATGTCTTACTGCACACAGTTCCCTTCGGCAGAAATACGCCGGATTGTTGTTTCCTTTAGCAAAATGCAGTCCAATTGTCCCCGGTACTCGTCCAGAATTATAGTTCCCTCCTCCAACTCCACGCGATCAGAACACGGGATTACCGAAGACGGAAGTAAAATACAGTGCAGGAGTTGTACCGAAACCACAGCACACGATTCCGAAACCCACGATAAACGCAAATGTGAACACATCGAGGAAGCCTTGCAAGCGGAGGGCCCTGCGTTTCCTTATGATTCGGGGGTGGGGGAGGGGGGGGGGCAAAAACACCCGGAGCGCTACCCGCTACCGCGCTATCGGTTTCTGATAAAAACATTGAGGCAGGCTAACGGAAGAACCACGCCGCGGGGAGTTGGGCGGGGGCGGGGGATTCGCTCCATTGAAAGTTCGCCTCTGTTTAGTAGAACGGGGCAATTACACCACCGAATCAATGAGAGCTTCGCCGCGTTGCCAGAATGTGCGTGTTATTCGAAATTTCACGGAGCGGGCGGTTCATTTGAACATCCAACTTAGAGTCCCTTTATCCCATATATGCCCAAAACAATTTTTGTTTAATTGATTTTTTATTTACTCATTGTTTTTGACGTTATGTAGACAGGGTAAACACAATTTGAGACACAACAAAAATAAAGTAGACTTGCCTATACCAAAGACATGGATTTTCCTGTGTCGAACACGTGAAATTCCCTAATTTACACTAAAACTCAAAGTTAACCACTTCGATGGGTCGTTAATGACCCAATGGGCATATGTGGGATTTATATTGAGAGTTAAGACAATGTGAATCCATTTCTGATTGGTTCCCGTATTTTAGGCCTTCACAGTGTCACAAACGGGAATAAAGATTAAAGTTTCACCAATTGCAAAGATTATAAACCGGAATGGACCGTGGAATTTGGCGTACGGTAAGGAACAAATCGAGTAAGAGAGGGACGGAGAAAGGAATTTGAGAGTGGGCTGATCAAAGATTACGGAAAATTTTCAATTTGTGTATTCTTTATTCCCGTTTGTAACTCCATGGGCTCCATGGGGGGGGGGGGTTGTCTTAACTCTCAGTATAAAGGGACTCTAGTTTATTTGAACATCCGATTCACGCTCAAAATAAAAACGTCGAATGGGACTGCCATTTGGACGGTGAAAATACCTGAACACGTTTAAATCGCCTTCAATTTAATGCGATGCAACACAACGACATGGGCGTTAGAAAAGTTGCTCGCTTAAAAATAAACTCCATTTTGCAATTAGAAACTATAATTTCAGACTAATTTTAGAAGCAACGCATGTGTCATGTCGGTGGCAAAAAGTCCAAACCACTCTTTTCTTGGTTTGCGACATTTTAGACTATTCCTGTCATACTTTATGTTTTCATCGGAAAACGATTCAATTAACATTCTTGAAAACTTTCGTGATTTTTCTTCTATCTGCAAATATAATTCTGTGAAAACTTCAGAGAATGATGCAGATTTATTCTTTCTCAGAATAATAAAATGGAGGGGGCGGCGGACATTTTTAAACGCCGCAATCGAGAAACGTGATCTTGTAATTTCACCGTCGATTTGTAACATTTATTGTTAAGTTTGAAGCTCTGCGAAATCGCTCTAAATGTTGGGACTGCTGTAGTGGTGAAGAGAGCCGTACGTTCAAAGATGAAGTTTTGAGAAAACAGGCTCAGAAGCTTCTGACCGGAAAATGTTATTGAAAGAAGCCTCCATTCTTTGTCAAATTGCCACCAATCATCCGAAAGACTGTAAAAAATCATTTGGATGATCAAAAATCCATGCATTTTTTTTCAACCATTTTAAAAGGGTATTTTTCATTTTCATGTTAGGCTAGTGTTAGGCAAGACAGCCGTAAGTGCTATCTTCTGAATGCTTTTATGGCTACGTTTTGGACACACAAGAAACACATTTTAAAGTTAGAAATCGGCAGCAAAGATCGTAATTTTACTTGAACGTAATGCTCTCGTTGGCGCTCTGGCAGAATAGTATTTCTTACGGCTGTTTTGTTTGAAACAACATAAATTATTCCGCACTCATAGTTTTCTCACGTGTTTCGTTTTCATACAAATAAGACGAATATTGCTGTTTTAGGTGTTTCAGTGATTTTATCTGAAAGAGATTAGACGCATTATGAAGGGAACTCGATTTCGAAACGGGCTTACGAGTGATTCGACAGAAAAAAACCAAACAACATTCACAAATAGTATATTTAGGAGATCCTGCTCTCCCTCTTTCACACAGTTAGAAAGTCACTTTCGGAAGACAATGCTTGGATTCACCTGATGATAACCCATGACGCATTAAAAGGCAATCGAGCGAACACAGTTTGTAAAAAATCGCATGACAAAGTGCTAACTCCGACACAACGAATTTATTTGACTTTGACTTTTCCCCAATTTATTGATTGATTTTTGCTCATTTGCAAACTTAGCACTAATCAAGTGGAATAAAAATCAAAGGAATGGAGTTACTTTTATTTTTACCATGTATCTTTTGTTATTTATGAAAAATCACGTCATCTGCAGAAATTAATTGGCGAACTTGACTCTCGTCGAATAATCACTCACTAGTATTGAACTCGGTTACTCGTTTTAATAACATTGACTAATTTTTAGCAGAGAGGAGCCAAAGCTCCGTTTGGAAAAAAGGTAACTTTTGATTACATCTGACTTTGTCTGTCATTATATTATCGTCCGCCGAAAGTTCAAAGTCGAAGAAAACAAGGTTGAATGTAAAGACAAGCTTTGAGCTTTGTTTCAGACATGGGAGGCATACAAATGTAAATCTGTTTTTCTCGGTTCGATCTCGACGGCGAAACTTTAATAATGCTTATCTCGGTCGCGTTGTTTCGAAGTCCCTGCTCCTATTTATTTTTTTTTAAAGGTGACTGTACCAACTCCACAACTTGAAATTTTCACGAAGTAATCTTAATAAGGAGAAGAAATATCACTGATATTTTTAAGAAATGGCATTCAGTTGTTTTCCAAGCGGAAAATGATGTAAGGTCTGCAAATCCTTAAACTAAAGTACGCATTTTTGCAATTTCACCATCGATTCGGTTCTTTTCACTTTAACCGGGTTCTAGTAAAATGTGTGTTTATTTATATGAAACACGATCACAATAGAGTCCTCAAAAATGCTCATCAATGGCAATGTCGACCGTTGGCCTCTTATACATTTTCGGGCTGACGATCTTTGAAGGTAACCGAATAATTCGGGACACATGATAAAAGAGGTCTTGAGATTTGCAACAAATTAAGCGCAAAACTGGCTTAAAAATTTAAAATTAGTGCTACTTTGGGAGCTCTACTCTGATCATACCGGCTTATTACTTTCATCTCAATTTATCAGGTTCGTTGCTCAAAATTTGACAGAATTTACGCGGTGAATGTACACAATACACTGAAAAAAAAAAAGAATCTTAAATTCTTCGCCAAGAAGTATTTCTTCTTAAATCAAGTATTTTTCTGGTTAATATAAGCTACTTTTTTGCTTATTTTACTTGTATCAAGAAAAGTCAGCTTAAAGCAAGATGAAAAAAATTCTTGGCGACAAATTCAAGAATCATCATGCTTGATCCAAGCTACTCTTTTTTTTCAGTGTAGGTAAGGAAGTAACATAATTTACTTCCGATGTTTAAAAAAAAACCATTAAAGCTCATAAATCGGCAGCATTGCAGCGGGCCACTCAGAGCTTGCGGTCAGCGGCTGCAATTAGCTGAAATGTCGAGATTTCAAATTTCGGCCGCGGTTAATGTTTCACTCGAGAGCTGTAAATGTCTTGTCCTCCCTTCCCCAACTTTACGTTACCCATCCCCCACCTCGCTCGACCCTGCAAACGGGGACCGCAGTGCAAAAAACGGACCTTCGTTCCTGATCGCTCTTCACAGATGTTGCCACATTCGGAACCGAATTCATTCATACAGACAGTATCTGCAGTCGCTCATAATCGTTTCTCTAACAACCCCTCCTTCCAAGTTCAAAAATTTGACTCGTAAATTGATGCACGCTCAAAGTGATATTCAATATTATTTGGGAATGTATGGAGAGTTACTCGATTGACATGAATCGATCGACATGAAACGACCGACGTGAACCGATCGACACCGATTCGATTGACGAATGATCAGTTAGACGTATTTCTATCAAACGGAACTATGTGCATTAAGGCATGAGCCGTGAGGCCCACAAGAACATGTGCATAACAGGGCTCTCATTATAACACACATAGTTCCGTTTGATAGAAATACGTCCAGTTGACAACCGGTGACAATTTGATCGACATAATTCGATCAATTCTCAGATTGTAGATCAATGCATTTGTCGATCGATACACGGATTTGTTGATCGATTCACGGGTTTTTCGATAGATTCACGGATTTGTCGATCGATTTACGGGTCTGTCGATTGATTTTTGGATTTTTCGACGAACTATGTCGATCAGTATACTTTTTTATTTTCCGATCGATGCATGCCAATCAAATCGACACCAGTTTTTTAATCATTTGTAGATCGATTCAAGTTGTTATTCTTCGATCGATTTATGCCGATCGAATCCATAATCCAGAAAAATCAATAAATCCATAAGTTTGCCCCGAGCTTTTATTCAACATTTTGCTGATTTACCACATTTTTGACCGTCCATGGAGAGAGGAATCTCAGCTCACGAAGCACCTTTCCTGTCCAAAAATCTATACATTTCCGTAGGTTAAAATGGAGAAAAGACGATGTTGCCAAATTGCTGGATCCGCCAATGAATGTTAATCCGCCCGATCTTGACGTTCGTCTCATCCGATTGTTAAGATATTTGATCAGTAAATCTCTAAAATATATATTCTCTGAAATACCAAATCGCTAAGTAACGCAAAATTTTTGATCATCAAGGATGTTCGAAATGTTGAGCCATATTTTACTCATGTTGTAAAGGTTTTCTCAGGTTACTAAGAATCAAACACGTCCTCGAGACCTCGTCTTACGAGACTCATTACGGCTCTTCGGTTTAACTTGGTTTGACTATGAAATTAGCTCATATGAAAATAAAGCTAATTATTCTCAAAGAGCTGAAATTAATTCAAGTTGATTCACTTTTCGTTTCAGCGTTCGGAGCGTCGCGTCGCACACTGGACCGAGTCAAAATAGTCCGAGTCTTGACAAAACCCGCAAATATTAAGAGCCTTTATCTCCAAAAATATGGAACCAAAAAGTTCAAAAGTCGTTCAATGGAGAATTTGCACGTGTGAGAAATTTGCGATTTGACTATTGATTCTTATGTGAAAGTTCGCGAGAAGCACGATGGTGTCACTGGTTTTCTCTGGAATCAACTCCCAAGCTCAAAAAAAGCTCTCAAGTTGAGGCCAAAATGGAGGGGATATCCCACGCTATTCTGAGAGTCCATCTCTACATCAAGACAAACTCTCCATGCAAAGATAGGGAGCAAATACATTGACAGGGCTGCCATTTTATTTGGGGACTCCAAAACTGAAAACACGGCAACCCTGCTAATGTATTTGCTCCCTATCTTTGCATGGAAAGTTTGTCTTGATGTAGAGGTGGACTCTCAGGATAGCGTGGGATATCCCCTCCATTTTGGCCTCAACTTGAGAGCTTTTTTTGAGCTTGGGAGTTGATTCCAGAGAAAACCAGTGACACCATCGTGTTTCTCGCGAACTTTTACACATGAATCAATGGTCAAATCGCAATTTCCTCACACATGCAACATCTCCATTGGGGTTTTCGTGAAACTTCCTTTCAGAGAAACTCCTTGAAATTAAATTTGTGGCTAAATAAACATCAAAATTTGAGATTTTATTCCAAAAATTTATGTCTAACCTCTTCTAGTAGCTCGTTTCACTGTGCGGCGCAAGCTGGCTGAAGCTGCGCGCACCGAAAAAGCACAGCACGGAACCGGGCCAAATAAAGACATCGCAGAAGCGTGTATCTCGTCAGTGTTGCCACGAGTAAAATGATCTAAATTTGCCTTAAAAACCGGATTTTCGGTGGTTAAAATGGCAACGCGGCTTTGCTGGGAGGGCGCCGAAAACGGGATCTAGAATAGGGGATTCATGAGACGCGAAGTCACGAAAGCAGCATTAAAGCGGGATGATTTGTTGAGACGGAGAAATACGGCGGGGCCAGGTCTCGCAGCGCCGACGGTGCAGAAACATACATGGAGGCAACGAATTATTCTGCCGTGCTAAGGGAGAACGCCTTATGGGCCTTCAGACGTTGCCAAATTTCCTTGGATAAATCACGAATGGACCACTAGACAAAGTACGAATTTCATCATTCTGATACATGTTTCTTAGCCAAAATTTCACGCAAAACACGCTGCGCACAACGAAAGTTACCGAAATCAATTCCTTCCGAAGATATTTAATGATTCTTGATGCGTGAATTGAAACCACCCACCCATAAAAACTCAATGATCTACGTGATTCACTTCGCGGGCAAACGTTATCATGAACGTCTCTGCGATATAAAATCTGGCAACCTCAATCTTGACGCTTTGACTCAGCTATAGCAAATTGCTTATAGTTTGAACAACACATGGTGGAAAATGAATATTACTCGATTGAGAAACTTGTTGAAACCGTTGTAGTGCGCGATTTGACTCACGTAGAGCTTTGAGTTTCTTGTGAGCGGGCAGTTCAAATTCATTGTAACCAATGTGGAATAAAAACTTTAATATCTTCGTTAGGAGTTGGTTTCAGTAATTCCTGTTGCGCAAATCGTGTTCTACGTGAAATACTGGTCAAGAATCGTGTAGCAGAACGATTAAATTCGTACCTTGTCTAGTGGTCCATTTTCGGGGAAATTTACAAAGATTTCTTTTCCGATTTTGGAGAGGATTTCCTTCGTCATTTGATCTGAGAGGTCTGAAAATGTAATGGAAAAATATTCATAACTTTAATCGAAGAAGAAGTTTTGTTAAAAGGAAATTTGGCAACATTCGGATGTTCATTCGGCGTTTTTCCTCAACACGGCAGCATTATTCTCGTGAAAGTTGGGCTAATAAGGGTCCCTATCGAAGTCGTTATTCTTTTATCCGGATTAAGGTGATTCGATGGCTGGAAGATTATAAGTCAGAACGACTTGCGATATATCGCATGGATTAGCTCCGAGTTTTTGGCCAACTGTTATTCTCTTTGAGTTCTGAGATCGCATTGCTGTCGTCGCGAGACAAAAGAATTGCCTAAAAACTTTGGAGAACGAATTGAACGTAATAAAGGTGGGGTCTTGCTAGAGGGATATTATCACATTCGAGCGCAATTTTGATACCAATATTGAATTCGAGAAATTTTTCTCCGAAAAAAGAGGGAACCCTGCCACTGTAACGACAATCGATTAATCACATTGAAGAAGAATCGAAAAAGAGTAAATTCTAGACATGTATGATGTGCCAAACGAGATTTTTGAGCCGTAACTCGTAAGCTACGTATGTTAATTTTGCTGTATTTCTTTCTCATTTGTAAAAGATATACTTAATGTAGGAATATTGCGTTTAATTTGATGGTCTTACTTTTGAATTTCAACCAAAGTATCAAATCTGTGCCATGTGCAATTAAATGATTTCCCAGCCGTTTATCGATGGCAAAACTGTAAAAATACGTATCTCGGTTTGCAGTGTAGTACATTTTTGTCATATTTTATTTTCTACTTGGAAAACTACTGAAAGCCATTTTTTGAAAATTTAAAGGAGCTCTCTGGGAAAATTTCAAGCCATGATGCTGGTTTGGTATCCCTGCAAGAAAAATAAAACAGGAGCGAATATTTTGAAACACTGCTACCGAGATACGCATTTTTTGCAGTTTCGCCGTCGCGTTGATACGTAGAAGTGGACTCACGAATGGCCCGGGACGTTGCCTATATATTTTGGCACGGACATTAACGGACATAAAATATGCGAGGTAACTTGAAATACATCAGTTCACAGGTTTACATGCCTTACTTGGCAGAGCAGTTTACATGAGTTAGGTTCCAACCGAAGAATACAACTATATCAACTTCGGTGTGTTGCACAGTATCACACGAAATTGAAGGCGTTTTATTTTGGACCGACTGTGACCTGCGGAGATTAGAATCTGTGTATTGGCAGCGAGTGCAGTTTGCGGTGCATTCGTCGAATTCGGAATGATGAGTGATTTTCACATCAATGGCCAAAGTGTGAAACCATTCATCTCCGTTTGCGACGTTGCAGATTTCCTGTCATTCTTTATTTTCTTTGGGAATCAAGTTAGCATAATATTTTGGAAACTTTCTTAATTTTTCTTCTCCGTCAGCAGACTATTCGGAATAAGTGGACTACATTTTGCAATTCGACTGAATTTTTGAGTTTCCTGTGGAAAAATACCGCTCGGAACACAACAGATGCGCTCAAAAACTATGAAAGTTTCAAGATCAGGTTTTCCTTCAAGTGAGCCTCTCTCCTTGGTCCCATTAATAATGGTAATTCTTTTTTTTTTAAATTAATTAATGCGTATATTTTTGTCACGGACATTAACGGACATAAAATATGCGAGGTAACTTGAAATACAGCAGTTCACAGGTTTACATGCCTTACTTGGCAGAGCAGTTTACATGAGTTAGGTTCCAACCTAAGAATACAACTATATCAACTTCGGTGTGTTGCACAGTATCACACGAAATTGAAGGCGTTTCATATAGGTCCGACTATCAGCTACGGAGATTAGAGTCTTTGTGTATTGACAGCGAGTGCAGTTTGCGGTGTATTCGTCGAATTCGAAATGATGAGTCATTTTCACATGAATGACCAAAGTGTGAAACCGTTGCCGTTGGCAACTCGCGGAACAATTCACATCCTTGTAAAGAAATTTTTGTCTTTTGTACCCGATCACGTCAAGTTTTCGTGAAACCTGGTGGCGTTGGGCTGCGGCCTTTGCCGGAAAGATGGAAACCGTTCTTACCGTGCAATTAAAGAACGATCTTGAGAACGCTTTTCGCGAATCGTTCGTTTGATAAAAGCGTGGTACGTGTCACCATTAGCAGGCGTCTTAACGCTTCCCCCTTTCGCGCACCGCGTGAGCCTCTGAGCTGGGGTCAACGGTAGGTGTAACGTGGGTTAGGCTTTGCTATTACGAAGAAAAATCGCCTTCAATTGAAATTTATACTTCCCCAAGGACATGGAAGTTAACAGAGCTGTAATTAGTGTCTGAGACTGTCTAAGTAAATTATATCTTCAATGATTGAAAATGCCTTGATTGAAAAAAAAACTATGTTTAATGGACCAACAGACAAGGTACTAATTTAAGTATTCTGAAACATATTTCTTGACCAAAGTTTCACGTAGAACACGACTCTTGCATCAAAAATTACTGAAATCAACTCTAGGACATTAACGTTTTTATTTCACATTGGTCACGGGAAATTTGAAATGCCCGGTCACAAGAAACGCAATACTCTGCATGAGTCAAATCTCGCTGTTGAGCTCAAAATTACACTTAAGGACGATTTTACGATTGAATGGCAACTTTTTGACTAATTAATGGACCTAAAGATAGCTATTAAATTAATTTAAAGTTGAGCAGTTTGTGAAATAAATTGTTCCACCCATAAAAAACCTACTGTGTGGGCGTCTCTATACAATATTACTTCAGAGCATAGTCCGTTACAGTAGAGTTTTGCATGCGTGATTAATTTTGACCGTGAACGATGCCTTTAACATTCCTGAGTCTACCCTCTAATCGAAAGTATGTTATCGGGTGAGGTTTAGAGTTGAATACTAATTATTGCCCTATGATAATTACTGAGTGATTCGCGCTGTATTTTACTGACGCGGTCTGATACTGACTGCGGAGTGCTGAATCAGGAATTTCGATGACTAAAGTTGGGAAAATGAAAAAAGAAAAATCAAGGAGAATTTCAAGAAATTATAAAAACTAGTTTTCTAAAGAAAATATAAAGTATGATCGGAAGAGTGCAATGTCACAAATGGAGATACGGGGCTTCGCACTTTGGCCATAAAGACAAAACAAGTGGCGTGAATTGAGATGTATCGATTGTTCTGCCATTTAAACCTATGGTAATGAAGCGATTATTAAAGTGTTCATTGCGAACACCATGTTTATCGATCCTTTTCCATAGGTTTAAATGGCATAACATTCGAAAAATCGCAAAGCACGCCACGCCACTGGTTCTTAAGTAGACTAGGGTCGCCAAAGTCCCGTTACTCAAGATATTGGTCATCGATCATCACCAGGTGATGTTAACCCCTCGCAAGTGACTTCGAGGAACCTACTGTGCGGCGCAGTCAGTATACGAACTGTCTCCGCTGGCTCCTCACTTAAGGCCTTGCCATTATTCGTTCCAGTCGGAGAGGAGAAAATTCGCGATATCAATGCTCCAGTCGGAGGCACTTCTGCATGCCCCCCCCCCCACCCTCGCCATTGGCACTCTCGAAGTGTCCCGTTGAGCAGGATGTAATGAGTTCACGTGTGCGATAATTGTCTGGAAAGTTTCCACCGAGGTTCACACCTATTATAGCTTCTAAAGTCCGTGGAAAACAATAAGTTATTATTTCCCTCTTGATACCCATTTACTTGCTGCACTGATCCCTTCCCAGGTTGCCGAGATGCAATAAGTATTTTGTGGAATGTTCTACCATTTTATGAAAGAAAAGCACAGTGCCTATAAGCAAAAGATCGGGCTTGCCCTAAACTTCAGCTTCAGCAAAAAGAAGAGTCACACTGGAAAAATAATACATTGGATATAGAGTCCAGACTCTTAGAAACATCGACAAGAAAAAATACTATTGATTCAATTTGAGCGGATTTCCTTTTGATTTAAGCAAAAATCTGATTGAATCAAGAGTATTTTTTCCTGTCAATGTTTTCAAGAGTCTGGACTCCAGATCCAATCTGTTTTTTTTTTTTTTTTTTTTTTTTTTTTTTTTTTCAGTGCAAATTCTCTCAGAAAATGACTTAATAATCACAATGAGTGAACCAGAAAAGTCTTATACACACTTCTTACTTCACAATCTCCGTGAGATATGTGCGCTTTTTTTGGCTTTCCGTTTTGAAAACGATACTACGACACAGGTGAACATTTCGTAAGAGAGGCCTCTCCATCCAACCCTTGCGGACTAGGATGCTACCCAATATTCAACATGGCTGATGCTGCTGTGCGTAAATCCTGAGGAAGCACCGTGTTCTTTATCAATGCAGGGGAATGGAATGTAAATATAAATAAACATGACGGTTGATAAAATTCCATCTCGTCACGTGTGTTTTAGTAGGTTAACCATGGTAAAAAACGCATACTTCTTACGCACATTGTGGAGTTAGGCGTGTATTTCAGACTTTTCCGATGCGCTCATCGAGATTCTCAAGCCATTTTCTATGAGGGTCAACTCCTCTTTTTGCTCCAGAAGTTTACAACAAGCCCATATACGATTGTTTTCAATTCGCCTTCAACTACGCCTGAAGCAATTGTTGTTACGAGTATGTTGCGCATGCTGATTTCAGCTCAATACATACTTGACTCTCTGAAGGAGCGTTTTGTGCGATAATTCGTTCATTCTCTAACAGAGTGCGCTCCATGAGCACATTAAACGCCTTCAAAGAGTCAAGTATGTAATGCACTGAAATCAGCACGCACAACATATTCGTAACGACAATTGCTGTAGATGTAGCTGAAGGCGAATTGAAAAAAATCATATAATGGGCATGTTGCAAACTTCCGGAGCAAAAAGAGGAGTTGTCTCTCATAGAAAATGGCTTGAAAATCACGATAAGCGCATCGGTAAAGTCTGAAATACACTTCCATCTGTAGTACTTTAGACTTCCTTGATGCGTTCATTGATTTTTAAAGTCATTTGTTACAGAATTACCTAAAGCTTTCTATTACCTAATTGCTAAGAATTACCATCAGCTCTTACTTTTGCTGTAGCTGAAGTTTGCGACATCCCTATTGTTTTCGTCGTTAATCAATGCTCCTTCTAGGTAAGGTAGTCATGCAAATTTAAACTTCAGAGATATTCAGCTCGGCATTTTCAGTGATGCGCTTTTCAAAAGGAGCTCAAAATCCACAACTTTGATCTCATTTATACGAACCCTTCAAAAATAAATCGAGGAAAATTCCTGCGAACCAAAAGCGTTTTACTTTCCAAAAATATAACGATCAAAAATTCCCGAACGAGCTCATTGTTTATCCAGGAGATGCCTCGATAATTGGGAGAGCTTTAGCCCCCTTTAACCTCTCCAACTCCGCGCCCCCCTGCCCCGAATTATCGGGGTCGAACGCTGCACAAAGCGGATCGTTGGTAAAGGTTTCGGCGGCGGAATTCACACCCCTCACCGACCCCCTCACCAGCGGCGTGCATCCAAGTCCGCGACAAAGACTTCATTATTTCGAGGTAAATTATTCATGATGCCGACAGCCTCGGAGCAGCGAACTATCAGATCATGATTGCCGATCTGCTTCCCTGCCTGCGGTCCAAGTCCAATCTTGATCGATGTAACCACCCTACCGCCGCTTGGCAACCGAGAGTTTTCCGAACTCAGCAACGATGCGCTGCAACGTTGCCGGGTTCTTCGTGAAATCGAACTGCATTTTGCAATAAGGAACTACATAGAGTACCTGTATACGGGAGGGTATTGCCATCTCTGTGCCGCTCTCTGATTGGCTCATCAGTTTTACGTTATCATGAAGCTCCAAAGTTGGCCCAATGTAAACAAACTCGACCCACACTGAAAAAAAAAAATCCCGGTGTATTTACTAAGAAAAGGGTAAAATTACCAAGAATTCAGGGTTCTATTTGATCCCAGTTTTTTCTTGGTAAAATTACCATTTATGGCATTGGTAATTTTACCCAGAAATCTCGGTAAAATTATTGAACTTTCTTGGTAATTTTACTGGACCTTATTAAAAACGCAAATATTTTTTTTATCGACTGTGGTAGAATTAAATTGATTACCAATGAAAGTGGTATTCTTACCTGAAAAAACAGTGAAAATAAGTTTTTAGGTAAGCTTACCAGTCTGTCTTGGTAAAATTACCACTAATTGGTAAAAAAAAGTGAGATGGTAAAAGTACCAATGGACCTTGGTAAAAACGCCGAGAATTTTTTTTCAGTGCTGTATACGGGAAGGTATTGCCATCTCTGTGCTGTTCTCTGATTGGTTCATCAGTTTTACATTATCATGTAGCTCCAAAGTTGGCCCGACGTAAACAAACCCGACTCAGAGGAATAAGTATCATCGGCTGAGAAATGAATGATAATCACACTCAAAGCTTAATGTTCGGCAAAAATATTCGTCAAATTTTCGATCCGAACTCAATTCAGAAGTTGATCATAAAAAAATTTCTGTCACATCCAAAATCACGTCTTGAACTTTGTAGAACTTTGTCGCTATTTTGTTTGTTTACATTGGGCCAAACTGGGAGCGGAGGGGCTGGGGTTTGTTTACATCGGTCTAACGATAATTTCTGGCTCATCCATGAAGACACCTATCTGCGCAAGGAAACTAATGGAACATATATTGTTTCTAAAATGAGTCAGAAATTGTAGTTCCTAATTGCAAACTGTGGAGCAATTATCCAATATTTTGTTAACGAAGAAGAAAAATTAAGGAAGTTTCCCACGTTGACTAGCTTCCCAATGAAAATACAGAATAACAGGAAATCTGCAACGTCGCAAACGGAGATGAGTGGTTTTACACTTTAGCCATTGATGTGAAAATGACTCATCATTTCGAATTCGACGAATGCACCGCAAACTGCACTCACTGTCAATACACAAAGACTCTACTCTCCGTAGGTCGCTTGCGGACCAATATAAAACGCCTTCAATTCCGTGTGATACTGTGCAACACACCGAAGTTGACATAGTTGTATTCTTAGGTTGGAACCTAACTCATGTAAACTGCTCTACCAAATAAGGCACGTTAGCCTGTAAACTGCTGTATTTCAAGTTACCTCGCGTATTTTATGTCCTGGAATGTCCGTGACAAAAACATGAGCATTAATTGATTTAAAAAAAAAAAGAATTACCATTATTAATGGGACCAAGGAAAGAGGCTCACTTGAAGGAAAACCTGATCTTGAAACTTTCATAGTTTTTGAGCGCATCTGTTGTATTCCGAGCGGTATTTTTAGACAGGAAACTCGAAAATCCAGTCGAATTTTAAAAATTTGAGGATCCAAGATGGCGGATGTGACCTGAAATGCTTCTATTTTATTTTCTCAAAGAGAAACATGCCAACTTTATAGCTTAAAACTTGGACTACATTTTACAATCAGGAACTACAGTTTCTGGCTCATCAGTAAAATTACGTATGTTCATAGAGAAACTAAAAGGACTTACGTTGTTTCTAAACTAAGCTGGAAACTGTAGTTCCTCATTGCAAAATGTAGTCATTTATCCAATACTTTGTTAACAGAGAAGAAAAATCAAGGAAGTTTCCAAGAGTCTACGTTGACTAGCTTCCCAAAGAAAATAAAGAATAACAGGAAATCTGCAACGTCGCAAACGGAGATGAGTGGTTTTACACTTTAGCCATTGATGTGAAAATTACTCATCATTTCGAATTCGACGAATGCACCGCAAACTGCACTCACTGTCAATACACAAAGACTCTACTCTCCGTAGGTCGCTTGCGGACCAATATAAAACGCCTTCAATTCCGTGTGATACTGTGCAACACACCGAAGTTGACATAGTTGTATTCTTAGGTTGGAACCTAACTCATGTAAACTGCTCTACCAAATAAGGCACGTCAGCCTGTAAACTGCTGTATTTCAAGTTACCTCGCGTATTTTATGTCCTGGAATGTCCGTGACAAAAATATAAGCATTAATTGAGTAAAAAAAAAAAAGAATAAAGATTACTTGGTAGAAAAGTTTGATAATATTAACCAGAGGCAATATTTTTTAACAGCACCGCACTAACAATCTATTTACGCAATGGAAGACAACTGAATGAGCCAAAAGACACGGTAGTGTAACAACTTCATCAGGGGAAAGGCTGCTACAGAATATTGAGGATTAAAGCAAAAAATTGAGTAAAAATAACCGGAACGTATTGAGATGATTACAAACTAATTATGATGAACATAGTGTGGAACTACGTACCTCCTCAGCGCGCGGTGTTTCAGAATTATCGCTCCTGTTTCATTAAAAAATCAAGTAAAAACAACTGGGACGTTTTAAGAAGGTCACAAACTCTTTTTGAAGACCAAAGTGCGAAACCAGGTACCTCATTTGCGGTGTTTTAGAATTTCCGCTCCTATTTCATTATTTCGAAATGTATGAAAAATATTTTGCCAACAGTGAAGAAAAAACTTTATTATTTTCAATAAATTACGTTGCTTAGTTTCCCGAAGGAAAAATAAAGTATGACGGGAAGGCTGCTACGTCGAAAACAGAGGTATACGTGGGAAAATTATAACGTATGAAAATTGAACAAAATCACGAGACCGATAAAAACGCCGGGGAATCAATCTGAAATTAAAATTAATTTCTTCTGAAAGCCCTGCAAACCTGACTCGCCTTCAATTATGTGTGATACCTTTTCACCGACATCAGAGTTGAAATATTTGCATGGAAGACTTGCGGAGGTCGCTCCAGGCGCTAAGAAAAGAACCACCAGAAAGGGAGGGAAAAAGAGGACAAAACAGGAAAGAGAAGGATAGCAATAGAAAAAAAATATGGAGGAGCAAGAGCGGGTTGAAGGAGCAAAAAGAGGAGGAAACAACTTGAAAACACAAGAAAATGTAAGAGAATAAGAGGAAGGCGAAATTGAGCGAGAAACGTGTAAAATATGAAAAAGACTGATAATCAAAGGATGAAAACTCGCATGGGCTATTTAATTAATGTGAGTGATGAGATTTTAATTTAAATATTGATCAATTCAAATCGTCCGGTACGTTAACCAAGAAGAGGTTGTTCCAAAAACGCCGATTTTGGCCCCCCCCTAGATTCGGCCCAAACTTTGCTCAGATGTTGTACTAAGTGTCCCCGACGCTTGGGCAAAATTTCAGCCCCCTCGGATAATTAGGGGGGAGGGGGCAGGGGGGCAAAGTTGCAATTTTTTTAAAACTTTAAAAATCGATATCTCGCAAACGGTTTGAGTGTAAGTGTTGCGGTTTGCGCTGAAAAACGTTAAAAAATATTCTCTACAAGAATATTAATGCTGTTTGCAAGGTTGCGTAATTTATCGCGGTCATAAATCGATTTTTTCGATTTTGAAGGTTCGACTTTTTTTCGTTTTTCGTCTCCCCTCTCCAGGCGATCGTTGCTACGTGAATGAAAACCGGTTGAGGTGATTCTCCATGAAATTCTGCATCTGCTATACTTTGTTTGACCTTGGGGAAACGATTCGTTCGTGAGTTATAGCGATTTTTCTGCGCGTTACCGGTTACGCGCGGGCGGCATATCGGCGGCGCTCCATCCCGCACGGGCGAGGCAGAGGTTGTTTCACCGCTAGGGCCTTATATTCATGCTGTAGGCTGTAATTATCGATATTTTCTCCTCCCCCCACCCTTCCCCTCCAATAAATATTGTTTTAATACTTCGTTATACAGGGTGTCCCAGACCATCCGTAACAGGTCTTTTTCTCGGTTGGTTTAGGTAGTACGCAGTGGGGGACCGCGGGGTTATGTAGGGAATTGACCCCAAGGAATCCGAATTTCACGGTCCCGAAACCCCCCATGCCCCCCCTTGGAAGGTAGGTGCTCCCCTTGGGGTCATGATCCCAAAATTCGGGAGACATTGTGCCTCCCCCTTTTACGCCCCGAGGGTGGCTAGGGGGGCCTCGGGACCATAAAAATCGGATTCCTTGGGGTCGATTACCCGGGAAATCAGCTTTTTTCGGAGAATCAACGTCAATTTTTGACCAAAGGGAAATTATGGAGGAGGCCGATGTCCCCGTTTTGAAGAGATCATTTTTGGGCGCAAATTGACGTAGACCCTCCGGAAAAAGATGATTTCCCAGGTAATCGACCCCAAGGAATCCGATTTTTATGGTCCCGAGGCCCCCCTAGCCACCCTCGGGGCGTAAAAGGGGGAGGCACCATGTCTCCTGACTTTTGGGATCATGACCCAAGGGGGGCACCTACCTTCCAAGGGGGGGCATGGGGGGTTTCGGGACCGTGAAATTCGGATTCCTTGGGGTCAATTCCCTACATAACCCCGCGGTCCCCCACTTCGTACTACCTAAACCAACCGAGAAAAAGACCTGTTACGGATGGTCTGGGACACCCTGTATAACGAAGTATTAAAACAATATTTATTGGAGGGGAAGGGTGGGGGGAGGAGAAAATATCGATAATTACAGCCTACAGCATGAATATAAGGCCCTAGCGGTGAAACAACCTCTGCCTCGCCCGTGCGGGATGGAGCGCCGCCGATATGCCGCCCGCGCGTAACCGGTAACGCGCAGAAAAATCGCTATAACTCACGAACGAATCGTTTCCCCAAGGTCAAACAAAGTATAGCAGATGCAGAATTTCATGGAGAATCACCTCAACCGGTTTTCATTCACGTAGCAACGATCGCCTGGAGAGGGGAGACGAAAAACGAAAAAAAGTCGAACCTTCAAAATCGAAAAAATCGATTTATGACCGCGATAAATTACGCAACCTTGCAAACAGCATTAATATTCTTGTAGAGAATATTTTTTAACGTTTTTCAGCGCAAACCGCAACACTTACACTCAAACCGTTTGCGAGATATCGATTTTTAAAGTTTTAAAAAAATTGCAACTTTGCCCCCCTGCCCCCTCCCCCCTAATTATCCGAGGGGGCTGAAATTTTGCCCAAGCGTCGGGGACACTTAGTACAACATCTGAGCAAAGTTTGGGCCGAATCCAGGGGGGGGCCAAAATCGGCGTTTTTGGAACAACCTCTTTTGAGTCGTCGATTAAAACTCTTAATTAGACAGGGAAAACTGGCTTTTCTTTGCTCGGATCAGTTCATAAGTAAAATGAGATAACACATATGGTATAAAATTGAGACTGGATCTCGGGTTAGTAAAAGGCGTCATAATCTTATTAAATTGACGAGTAAAATCACAGGAACGGATCTAATCAAGTCATAATCCCCAAAAAATTGAGAGCTTAGAGCTTACTCCATCTTTATCACGTATCATCTCTAATAACCTTCTGCTTCCAACACACGTTTAAAAACGTACTCAGAAGTTGGCCACAGGTCCGTCAGGAATAAAAACAGTAGAATTAAAATTGAGCTGATGGGTACTTTGAACCAAACTTATTCCAGCTAATTCAAACTTTGCCAATAACAATGTCCTCCAAAGCTCAGGATTCAACCTCGCGACATCCGTTAAAACTTTTAATGCGCCATAAGACTCAGGGTGTTTTTCAACTTTAGACTCTTTTTTCTCCAAATCAGAAATATAAAATTCACACTTTGCATTCGTCGGGGATCCCCTCTGAATCCGCAATAGAAATGTTGAAAATTCACCGCAAAAACGGCAACAGTGCTTTTTAGTTAATGGTTATGCTGGTTCCGCTCATTCAACGCCCCCTCTCTCCTCTCTTCTATGCCTTCAGGAAAATTCTCGTGGTGTGCGCATATCGCCTCCCTCAACCTATATTCGACACCTTTTAAGCATATACATGTGCACTGTGTAGGTTATCACCGTTGACTCTTGGTTGCAAAAGTTCATGTTTTCGTCTCTGACTAATTTCACTGTTTTGGTGTTTGTTGACAACTAAACATGACAGGAGAGGAATTCATCTGAAAGATTTTTGAAAAACAACGGACGGTTGTATGTCTGTGTAACCTGGGCTAACCTGGGCGTCGGCGGCTGGGAAATTTGAAAAAAAAAAAAAAAAAAAAAAAAAAAAACCTCAGAAAACACAACAAAAAACGTGTTAGAAATAACGCAAATTGAGAGCTCGAGAGCAAATCGAAGATTATTCTGATACGGTCACCATGCTTTTCGTGTGATTTTACCGAGAAAAGCCGCCATTTTCTTACCGCCATTCACCTGGTTGCGAAGCTCCTGTCACCCGATCAAACCGGGCTATCAATATCAAGATCAAACGTTGTGATTGGTCTAAGTCATCGGGTATGCCAATCACGACACCTGACCTTAATATATTGATAGCACGGTTCGATCCTGTGACATTAGCTTATCTCTTGCCCGCAACTAACCTATTTTTGATAGAGGCGGATCCAGCAATTTGGCCAGCAATCCAGCAACACCGGACCTCCTCCATTTAAATCTACGCTACAACATCGATTCATGCCGCAATCAGACGCTGAATTTAGCAGCTGAATGTGGAAGTCAACAGTCATCGCCCAACGGCTGAAATTTAGCAAATTCGAGTTATTTTCATCCAGATGTGTATCAAATCTACTCGAATAGTTCAGACAAATTCAAAATTGGTCCGATGGTTGCTGAGAATCGTTGCTGAATTTTTGCGCGTCACGCGCAAAATTCAGGCATCGGGCCGATGACTTCCACATTCAAGCCACATTCAGCTCCCACATTCAGCGTGTGATTGCGGTGTCATGTCGGAGCACCTGGCCCTCCAAGAATCGATACATTTCCATAGGTTTAAATGGAGAAAAGACAATGTTGCCAATTTGCTGGATCCGCCGATGATTTTTGAGCACATTTGGCGTAGCGGCCTGACTGTACTCAGGTTGCCACGACAAGCGATTTAATTTAAATTCACACATGAGCTCCGCTGAAAGGCCGAATCGTCCGTGATCACCGGAGAATTTGGGAGTGATGCTGGCTCAGACAAAGGCCCATCTCAAGTGATCCGCCACGGAGGGGGTGCACAACATGAATGAGCCTATTTTAAAATTAATTAAGCCTAGACCAACAAAAGGCCATTGTTTCATAAGTCAACAATAGCACGCTTTGGCGAGAGTCGGTATACCACTGTTCAGTCGGTCATACGTGAAAGGAATTAATGTTGCCGCGTTTTGGATTCAGGGCGCCGTTTCGGGTAAATCTTACCGGCGGGATATTGTCGGGACTCGGGAGGGAGCAAAGCTGAAATTAAATGATTGTGAGAGGGCGAGTACAAGGTTGTAAATGTTATTACACTTCTTAGATTCCAGTCTTTGAACGAATAAGAACATGAAAAATACCCTAAACAAATGGGTATTTATTGGCAACAAGGTTGTACAATACACAGCTACGAAAATTTGGGCCATTTACTCGCCAATTCTCAGCTACAATGTTACTATTTTTGTCAGTAAGAAACTGGACGCAAATAGTATACCTGCTGGTGATTATTATAACTGCTAATGTGAATTTGGAAGATTTTTTTATCTGGTACACAAAAAATATTCTATTTGTACTATTTAAAATTGAACATTGGCAAGTAATTTGCTCGAAACTTACAAGTTGTGTTTTCTTACCATTTCCTAGCATGGTTTATTTTTAATCAAGTGACCTGGAAAATCTTGGTTGTGTCCTTTGCAATTTTTTAATCTTGTTTTGTCTTGTGCACTTTTCTTGCACGTTGTTTTTAAATTGGGATATTAAGTCGTAGTCCTCTTATTACCTTTGATAAATAGACGCAAACATGTGCTTCTGCATTTTGACGGTGAAACTCCGAAACCATATTATCTCGTTTGCGTCGTTATGAAAGAAAGTCCGCAACGCCATAAACCGAGATACGTGGTTTGGGAGAAACACCGTTAATTTATTTTTCAGCAATTGTATTTACACATTTCAATTTTCTGTTCACAGGTAAGGAACTTCTTCAAACTGATCGGAATTTGCTTTTGACGTGTCTCGTTTCCGTAAGTTGTATTTTAGTATATATTTGGCCCAACGAAGATAGGAGCCGTAGTCCAAGGGGGATAAACTTCCAATGAAACGATTTTTGTCGGGTTTGGTGAAAATTTTAAATTTTGACATCTTGGTGGAAAACTCTCCCCTGCTCACTCCTAAAGAGCGATGAGGCAAGCTCCAGCCAATAATTTTCCTCCCCAGTTACCTCGTTGTGAAGGCCCGAGGACCCTACTTGGTCGTTTCTTTTGTCATGGGAACGGAGTTCCCCATGATATTACAATCGTTCCGTTGCTTTCGCAATGGGATTCCCTATACCTCTGCGACCTTGAGCGTTTCGCCCAGTCTCCGATTTTTGGTTGATTTTCCGATGTATCAAAAACCGTTGTATTTTTTAGCCAATCATGTCTCTACGTCAAGTTGTGTTGATTTCTAAAATTCGCTTTCAGCGAGTTTTTTTCCACCTTGAGATGTCGTGTCTGACTGGTAAATCTGCGCAGAACCACGAAGTTCCGTTTTTAGGCAAATTCTTTTTTTTGGGAGGTTTTCATTGGCTATTTTTCGCCATCAGTTTTCTGTTCGTTGGTGCAAAAGATCGCCTACCTCGTTGCTCTTGAGAAGCCGCCATTATCCCACCTCAAATTTTAAACATAGATGTAAAGAAATAATAACCATCGTACAAGGTGGAAAATTGCTCTGGAGGACCCGTTACGGATATATGAGCCAAAATCAGAACTCGATTGATGGATTTAATCCATGAATACAGAAATATTGCCTCAGCTTACTGCCGCGATCGCATATGCATACTGATATGAACCTTGTGACACATGACAGCATAGGTAAACAATGTCTCACAGAGTAATGCGCTTGATCCATTTGTCTCTTATCACGCCAGTGGCCGAACCGTTGAAATCTCAAGGACGTCTTTTGTGAAGCCCCGCTCAGCGTCCGAGATCACTTAACTGTTCTCATTTTCTCCACCACCATCCGTCCGGCGAGATAGCTCAGTTAGCTAAGCCACTGTTCTGACCCTGGGAGAGCGTCACTTTTTGTGCGAGCGGGGGTTCGAATCTCGTAGGGGACAGCTAATTTTTACTGGTTGTATTGAATGTTTTAGACCAATAATCTAACAATAATTAATACTTGGCAACTTAGGAAGCACATAGGTCCCTTATGATGCGTATTTGGGCATATGTGTAGAGTAAAAATATCATACGTAGGGTGTCCCAAAAGTACCGGGACTGGTTCTGTAACTTCAAAAGTAAGATAGATGCAGACATGATTTTGGTCTCATTTTAAAGATCAACTCAATACCTATCGATTAAAACCAAGATCAGCTCAATCGAATAAAAATTGACCGAGTTATGACAATTTGAAATTAGTGAGGAAAGTTTACCCCTACGGTTTTTAGGAAGATTTTTCGCTTACCAGGATTCAAAAAGTTAATATTCCTATCCACTTTCCTCCGAATCTTCCATAACTTCCTTTCGCTTTTCAAAGTACCGTCCATCAAACCGGATGCACTTTTTCATGCGCTCTTGCCACTTATCCAACATTGTTTTCCTGAATTCTTCCTCTGGGATGGAGTTGAAGAAGTTTTGAATTGCATTCTGGATTTCGGTCTTCGATACGAATCTTCGTCCGCGAAGCTCCTTTTTAAGCGTAGGAAACATCCAAAAATCACATGGAGCCAAGTCAGGGCTATAAGGGGGATGAGGGATTGTTTCAACTCCATTTTTACTTATAAATTCACGTGTTAAGCTCGATGTGTGAGGCCGCGCATTGTCTTGATGGAGTATCCACGAAGCTTTCAAGTCCGACCGTTTCCGGGAAATGTGCATTCTCAACTCCTTTAGTACTTTGCAATAATACGCACTGTCAACTGTTGTGTTTGATGGTACAAAATGTTGATAAATGACACCTCGAAAATAAAAAAACACAATAAGCATCACTTTATCGGCCGACTTTTCGATTTACGGCGATGAAGAATCTTCCTGAAAAACCGTAGGCGTAAACTTTCCTCGCTGATTTCAAATTGCCATAACTCGGTCAATTTTTATCCGATTGAGCTGATCTTGGTTTTAATCGATAGGTATTAAGTTGATCTTTAAAATGAAATCAAGATCATGTCTGTATCTATCTTACTTTCGAAGTTACAGAACAAGTCCCGGTGCTTTTGGGACACCTTATGTACACTTTACGCCGAAAAAGCGAACCTGAAACTTAAATGCGTTAACTTCCGAAAACCATATATAATCCAACGAAAATAAATAATTGGTACATACCAGCTTTCTTGTATGCAAAGAAAATAATTAAAAATGTTAAAAAAGAGATGTCAACACAAAATTACATAGCCCCTTCAATTCAGAAGATACTACAAACGAACTGTACCTTAACATTTTCATATCCCAGAAGCTAACGTTCCCATGACGAATATTGCTATCGCTAGCGATTGCAAAATCCAACTTGTTTACAACTTTCTTTCGTTACAGAGGATTTTCCCCCCCTTAGGAGACTTTATATAGTTTAAATTGTGATTAAGAGAGGTTTAAGGAAGTTTTCAACACATCATTTCTAAAGTGATAATTTTTGCAAACTTATCATTAAATACTTGCACTCAATTTTGAATACTTGCAAATCTAATGGAATAACTTCGGATATGGGTCCTAGACAGGAAGTATAATGATTTACCGCTAAAAAATTTCAAAATACCAACGAAAATTTTTAAATTTTCTTGAAGATGAAAATTTCTTTGTAATCCCTATCAAGAATCTACTTCTCGAGTTATACTGTTATATTTTACACAAGATTCCTTAAAATTGTATTTTTAATGGTCTCATGTTAAAGGAACTCTTTAGACCTCCCTCAATCAAAATTGAAACCAAAAAGGACCACTCGAAGAAAAAGCCAATTAGGAACAGAGGGCTGATTGTTCAAATTGGGAGACAAAGCGATGGACAAAGAATACAAAAAGGATATGGAGGTATCCTATTGGTGGATCGCAATGGACAAATGGAGTAGGTAATAGACTAACTAATGGCAACCCACGAGAGTTCTTTTAGTAAGTCCATAATATTCTCCCTTGGTCTATAAGAACCACCCGTTTCAACCAATAGGATCGCTCCATACTCCTTATGTCTTCTTTGTCCAATGCTTCGTCTATTAATTTTAACAATGAACCCGCTGAAATGGAGGAATAAGGGACAAATGGATTGCAATTTGCAAAAAGGAACCAGGAGCATTGCAATGTTGCTAAAATTGTGCATCTTCTTTTGTCTAGGAAGAAAAACCTGATTATCTATAAACAGTTTCTATTTTACTCGCTAAAAACAGTAAATTTAAGACAAACATTACCATGTATATTTCATATTTTTACATGATTTCAATAGTTAGATTGCATTGGATCAAGTTGATTGATCTTAGCAACATTGCAATGCTCCTGGTTCCTCTTTGCAAAATGCAATCCAAAGATGAATAGGACGTATTTCTACGAGACGGAACTATGTGTATTTTGACGTAAGCCCTGTTATGTATATATTATCATGGGTCTCAGGGCTCATGCCTTAATGCAAATAGTTCCATTTGGCAGAAATACGTCCAATACATCCCTAAGACTCGCCAATTAATCAGTCATGCAGCAGTACTGTATTCATGTACCTACATACTAAAGACGGTAACACTTGCCTTATTTAAGTATCCTAGACCCTACTTGAACGGAGACAACAATTTGGCAACAATGGACAAGTCACTGCGGTTGTAATCAACGTCGCAAGGGTGAATCCGGGCGAGAGGTCAGCTGCTTTGAATTCCGAGGGAGGATCATCCCTCGAAAATTCGATAGCTCGATCCGTTTTGCGGGCCCGCGGGTTAAATATCGAAACACGGCCTCACCCGCTTTAATCTGAATGCTGATAATTAGAGGCTCTTTCTGATTAGACTTGCATGTGTGCTATGTTGTCGCATCTCCGAGCGTTTGCCTTTTGTTGTCGTTCAGAACAATTGGACCGCATTTTGAAATTAGGAACTAAAATTTCTGGCTCCTCTGTCGAAGCACATATGTCTATAGGGAAACAAAGGGCATATCGATGGTGTAAGTCGGCAATCACATAACTCGTTTGCGGTGTCTGAAAATCTCCGCCTCTATGTTATTTTTTAAAGGAGAACAAATTGACATCATTCCTTGACGTTTTTGCAGAATTTTCTTGGCACGGAGAAGAGAAATCACGGCAATTTTAAAGAATAGCCGTTGAGTAGTTTCCCGTTTAAAAAATGAAGTAGGAAGTCTGCGACGTCGCAATCCGAGTTATGTGATTAACGACTTACACCGTCGATTTACGTTGTTTTCAATCTTAGATAAAAATAGTAGTTCCAAATTGCAAAATGTAGTGCCATCGGGGCGGAAACCATTCTAACTCCATTTTGCTTTGCCTAATTTTTTTAAAAAATAGGTTCTTACATCGGCAATTTTATTGAACGTACTTATTCACTAGATTATTAGTAAACGTTTATTTACAAATTATCTTGTAAACTTTTATGCGGAATAGATAAGACGTTAAAATAGGCAACATTGTCGCACTGCGGGCTGCCGAGACGTGATCACTGGGCGCCATGCTGGTTAGCTTTGTTTGTGGTCTGCTTCGGATGGATTCTAGTAATTAGCCCCTCTGGTGAGGGAGGGGGATTGCGGAAGGCTAAGAACGGGAACGAAGGAGGGGGGCTCATATGAGTGCCAAGAAACAGCTCACGGTGGGTTACAAATTCTGTTTTGGCGGCTGAAAATCAATATGGCGTTAAAAGGAGGTCTCCTCTTCCCTCCCCTCCTCCCCTGAGTATGTGGTGCGACTCGATTTTTTGTTCGCTCCTTGCTTCTAGAGTAACTTTATGGGGAGAGTTAGGAAAACTCGACAATTTGGAGGTTAGGTTTGATCAGGTCATGTAGCTCTTGGGGGCCCAAAAAGGCAGCTAACCTAAGAAGTCGAATTATTCAGTGGAACTAATTTTAACTCCAAGAGTAGGTGCACTGATCAAAAATTATAAAACTTTGATTTTGCACGCATTTTCTCAGTTTCAAATTCTTAATCCTCAAAAACGCTTGCTTACAATGCGCTTGCACAATGCGCTTGTAAACTTATAATAATCACAATCGAAAACATTGATGTTCTGACTTTAACAACAGATGTAAGCAATCGTGTCAAAATTGATATCAGGAGGTTATTTATTTATCTGTTATTCAAAAATAGTGACAGATTTAACCTTTTGTGAATGAAGAGGGTGTAATTTGACTTTGGTGAGTTTGTATCATAAAAATATGAACATTAGCACCGTGATTCTTTTTTATACCAGAAATATGAAATAGTGCTGAACAACCTTACTAAAACCTCTTGTCTGCTCCCATGGAAAAAAAGGCTTTCAGTCATCTGTCTAAGACATCTTTCGCAAGCAGAGCTTGTCTTGTTCGTAATAACATAATATGAAAGTGCAGCGCATAATTTCACGCACGCATCACGGTGTTACACGTCGATTACGCGTCATAAAACCCGACATAAAGGCACAAACACGACGGAGGGGCGTAAATGATTTTTAAGATGAGCTGTGTTCTCCATACAACTTCGTGTTTTCCCAGGTTCATGTGGCTATTGAGGTAAGGCATTTATGTTAGAGAAGCGACGAAACTGCTGACAAGACAAGAGCAAGACTGAGGGAAAGCAAAATTTAGCGAGAAGAGCAACCCTTTCAAAAATGTGCATTCCGCCATGATGCCAGCTCATAACGTAAGATATGCATAAAAAATGCAGTAAAATTGCAGCCTTATACAAAAAAACTTTTCAAATTGATTTGATCAAAGTTTTCCCCGATGCTCTAAGGAACTTTCATTTTGAAATCACGACTTTTTCCAAAAGTTTATTCACGGTAAGAAAGTCTTGGGCATTTAAGGGTTAAAATTGGTCTCTTGTAAATTTTACTCATAAATATTTATTTATTTTTTATTTATTCATTTATAAAACATTTTATATCATAAAATATGTATAGTTAGTTAGTTAATTTGTTTAAAGACATTCAGCATCTTAGGCTTTTAACGTCTTTACATAGAATTTGGAAGATGGAGGTATGTACAAAAATTTAGATTTTTAAATTAAGGGAGGCAAAGAGTTTCAGAAGTGTGCTCATATTTAGTTAGTTAGTTAGTTAGTTAGTATCATCTAAGGCGGTAGCCACCTCCGGACAAAGTCTAAACTCGACAACACCGGAAAGCGCCCAAACGAAAAAGGTGGCAGCCAACCATAGTATTTTAAGACATTTAGCGTCACAGGCTATTAACGTCTATACAAAGAATTTTGAAAATGGGTTATGTACCTATTTTATATATCATTTAAGTATATATTGCGTTATTATATTTTATATTTAATTATTTTTATTTGCATAAAATTTATTTATTTTTTCAAAATGCCTAAAAAGGGTTTCCTAAAAAAAGAAGTTTTCCTCCAATTTTCAGAGGAAGTTTAATTTCAAAATCACGAGTTTTTCAAAAGTTTTTCCACTGTAAAAAAGACTCGGGCATCACTAGGAGTTAAAATTCGTCCCTAGTAAATTTTACTCTTAAAATGCCAAAAAGGGTGCCGTAAAACGAAAAAAAATTTCCCAATTTTCTGAAGAATTGTCATTTTAAAATTCACGAGCTTTCCTAGAAGTTTTCCACCAGTCGTTGCTACTGGGGCATCTAAAGTAAAAGGTGCAACTATGACCCCACCCTCTTAAAAAGGGAAGCTATATCGGCAAGAGAGCGTCTTGGTAAAGACAACAGTCAGATACTCGCTTAGCGAAAAACGCGGAGCGCAGCGCCGAAGAATAAACGCCAGAGCGGAGGGGTGGAGTAAAAGGGTCGCTTTCGCCCGTGGAGGGGGCGGGGGGAAGGGTTTACTCTGAGAATGAAACTAAAGCTCAAAGGGAGTGAATCGGAATTCTTACATTGTTGCGATTAAGATTAATAGCGACGCATAATGGATTGTTGAGAACTTGATAATCCTCACAAAATGCCGGCCGAAAAAAGGGTTTTGCTCGGAGGCAATGTCGCCGGTTTTAACTTCGTTCGGGTATACATTTGGACCGCGTTAGGCAGAAATGAACCAAGTCACTTAAGCTATTGCCTTTAATTGGGCAGTTTAATTTTATACATAAAAACTGATGTGTGGATTTTTTTGTAAATTTTAGGGGATATCATGCCTAGTGCCAAGTTAATGCCTTAAACTTTTCAAAGGAATCCGCGCAAACGCTCTCTTGTACAAAATAAAAATTACCCGGTTAAATTTGGCAACAGCTGGTGTGGCTTGGTTCCTTTCTGCTAAACGCGGTCCATTTGTGAGATATTTTATTAAATTTTGGCAACAACGAGGACGGCAACATAATGCCAACGAGCCACTTTTTTTTTTCTTTTAAAGAAACTTGGAGGAGAACGCTTTAGGAAGATAAAAATTTGACGGAAAATCAACGGACAATTACCAGTCTCATAGCATATTAGCTTCCGCTTCAAGCCGCTTTGACTAAATTTTGCAACAAGGCACTACTATTTAAATCTCGTTTTAGGAACAGCGTACTCTCCTTAAGTTTTCCCATGCGGATAGGTTCCTCACGGAAAAAATGAAATTGCTGATTTAACAATTTTGTATAGTTAAAAAAAGTGTCCGACATGTTTCAATGTGGGTTTAACAATAAGAAAAATGCTAATTTAACAACCCCCGTGATTAAATTAGCTGTCCAATATTGTAAAATGTACATTTGAAACAAGTCGGACATATTTTTTAACAATTTAATTGTTACATCGGCAATCCATTCTTTTTCGTGTTCTATAAATGAGATAGAAATAGTAGTTCCTGACTGAAAACTGAAGTCCGATGGGTCAGTTGCGCTGGTCACAGAATCGTGTTTTGATGGTTTAAATTTACAGATCAGCAAGAAATTATATCTCCGCAAACGCCAAGTATCTACGTCGATTAATATCAGGGATATATCCCTTCAAAAAAGGCTAATGACGTCATCCACTGCGGTGAGTTCATAACATGGTTTCTTCCTCCTTGGTTTTATCCGTGTTTTACGTCTGATTCATGAGCCAATATTGAAGAAATCTCAAGCAGGGTTCGCACATTATGGTGGATGAGTATATGCGCCGTTATTTTCAATAATTGATACCTCCGTTAATCTTGGACGTTGAAATCTGGTGTTTAAACTGATTTTTTTTTCGCTGATCCATAACCTTGAACTATAAAAACAATCTGATCGCAGACATGCAACAGTTTTTTTGATAAGATCCTAATAGGTGTTTCACAACAAGAATCTCTTAAGTTATACAGATTAAATTATGAGTACAATTTTCTGTAATATTTACAGATAAAAAAACCCACAAAACAGTAGTTTTCGAAACAACGTGTAATTTGTTCCAGGAAATTTGACAACGTGTGGATGTAGTTCTACGCACACAGACTGCAGCACTAAATCAGAAATTTTATGCGAAAAGGTCACTGAGAAACAAACATACAACAACTGTTGCGGATAGTGTGTGAGAAAATAAATTTCGATCGTATAAAAGTATCGTCGGGATTCGAACCCGGGCCCGCTCGATCATGAGGCGAGCGCTCTACCGCAGAGCCATGGACCACATGGGGATTCGGGAATCCTACCTCCCAATTTAAACTTGTGCTATAATCTGTGCAAACTAATTAGACCGAGTGATAATTCGGGCATTTTCGAGCGAAGCGAGAAGCGCATGGGCCGCCAGCGCCAGTTCCGCGTCGAGCTCACCGAGGTATTGTTACCATTGTGTCCACACCGAGCCTTTACCTGGCGGCCGGACCCTTGTCATCATGGTCTACTGATATACGAAAAATTGCCAACCAAAATTTTTATCATTCGTGAATGTTTCCTTTATTTCGACGGATTCGGATTCAGCTTGCAATCCTGATGAAAAATATATATAATTTATTGCAGGTGAGTGTGATGGAAGCCATATGATAACACCTCCTTCAACAAACACCGCACCTGCGAAGTCCAAATTGCGAGACTGCGAATCGGCCATACTTTTTTCTCTCATTCTCATTTAATTTCAAAATCTCCAGTTCCTTTATGCTCTCTTTGTCAACACTCCCCCCTTACAATCGACCATATTTTACTTTCTTGCCCTAAAACCTATGCCACACGTATCAAAATTCGAAGTTCCCTCCCTCTTAATATGCACCCTTTGTGTTCAGATAGTCCAATGATAGTAACAGAAATTTTAAAACTCTTCAAGAAACTAAATTTAAAAATTTAAAATTGCCTAGTCCCCGACGTAAATAGCCTAGATGCTGATCGTCGTTAAATAAAATTAACTAACTAACTAGCTAAGTTATTGTATCACAAAACTCGCGAATTCCTTCGACAAGTTTTGTAATAAACTCCGTTTCTACCAAAATTTGAGGTTTTTAAAGTGGTTCCATTCGTTTTCTCGTGAAATTTTATTCAGTAAGGGCCCTTTTAAATTTAAAATGGGACGAAATTAACATCAAAATTCGCAGGACAAGTAAACAATTTCATGTCCGACCTCTCTGGATAACTCGATCCACTCCGCGGCGTCAAAACGCCGTCATAAAAATGACGCCAGGCGTGAATACCGCAAAACAGTGGGGATCCAGCACAGTTTTGCTAAACCCTATGTAGAGGGAGTTGAGACAACGCGGCGTATGGTTGTCATAAACGGGAATAAAGGTTACACAAATCGGACGTTTTTTATAATCTTTGATCAACCCATTCCCAAATTCCTATCTCCGTTTCCTCTCCCATTCCATTTGTTCCTTGCCGCGACCCACATTGCCCATTCCATTTCAGCTTATAATCTTTTCAATTGGTGAAGATTTAATATTTACTCTCATTTGTAACACTGTGAAGGCCTAAAATACGGGAACCAATCAGAAATGGATTCACATTGTCTTTACTCTCAGTATAAAAGGACACTGGAAAAAAAAGCTATTTGACTGCATAGTACATCACTTCTATAATTTTTCCGCCATTCCGGCGTGTTTGAAATTTCCTCGAATTTCGGACTTTTTAAAAGGCGGCTTGTCCGGGATTTTGGCTTAAAACATGCGCAACCAGGTAATCTACTCATCTGGTGCTTCCAGGTCTAAAATTAAAATGTTTTACACTGGGAAAAAAACACATTGGATCTAGAGTACTGACTCTTAAAAACATCGACAAGAAAAAATACTCTTGATTCAAGCAAATCTAAGCTTAAGTTTGGCAACCTTGACGAGTCTTTTTTATCCGAGCGCAGTGACGTTGTAAAGAAATTAGATACGCAGAGTGGACTTAAAAGCATTGACCCCCTTACATCCCTCCTGGTTGGTTGTCGAAAGACTCCGTCACATATTGCATCCCCCGAGCAGTCTTTCAATTCCAAGCGAAAAAGTTACAACCCTCCGTCCCCGAATTTTAATCTTTTCCAGCATCATCCTCGAATCCTTTCGGTTATCTTCGCCTGGCTGTGTTTCACTGTGATTGCATTTTAACGCGCGAAAATTAAATCTGTCTTTTCTCCGCGTAAACGCCCCGAAAGTTTAGAGCGACATAAAAAAAAATAAGCAAATTGGAAGGGAAGAAAGAACTCTAATAAAAGTCAGGAGCCGTGAAATTTTTGCAACTAAGAACGCACTGTTGCTAAAGTGTACACGCGTCGCCTAGAGCGATTCGTCCTAGCGAAAAATGTCGTTAGATCATCCCGACGTTGTCGAATGTCTAATTTTAAAATATCAATCCTGACGAAAAGTTTTGGGAATTTTTTCGAACCGTTTTCAAATATATATATATGAAGTCGCTTTACAACGCACTCTGGCGTTCTACGACACCCAAACGCCACGTATGCCTGTCCTCCCAGAGTCCCGTTTCAAATACTTTAGATTAAACTGAACTGGAAAAAAACGCAATGGATCTAAAGTCAAGACTCTTAAAAACATTGACAAGAGAAAGTACTCTTGATTCAATCAGAATCTAGCTTAAATCAAGAGCCAAGCTTCTTAATTTAAGCAGATTTCGTTTTGATACAAGCAAAAATCCGACTGAATCAAGAGTATTTTTTCTTGTCAATGTTTCCAAGAGTCTGGACTCTAGATGCAATGTGTTTTTTTTCCAGTGTGCAAACTGAATTCACCGGAAAATTAAATAAAAAATTATAGAGTCCTTTTATACTGAGAGTAAAGACATTACGAATCCATTTCTGGTTGGTTCCCGTATTTTAGGCCTCTACAGTGTCACAAACGGGAATAAAGATTACATTTTCTCCGATTGCAAATATTATAAACTGGAATGGACCCGGGAATTGGGGTCATGGCAAGAAACAAACGAAGTAAGGGAAGCAACGGAGTTGGGAATTCGGTAATGAGTTGATCAAAGATTACGTGAAACATTCAATTTCTGTAATCTTTATGCCCATTTGAGACATCCATGAGCCGCGTCGTCTTAACTCTCTCTGTAAAGGGACTCTAGAAAATTCGACAGGTTTTCCAGAAAATTGGATTGCATTTTGCAAAAAGGAATCAGGAGCATTGCAATGCTGCAAAGATTGGGCAACTTCAGCCATTGCAATATTACTATTGAACTCCTGAAAAAATATGAAATTTACATGGTAATTTTTGTCCTTTTACAGCTTTTATCGAGTCAAATAGAAATTGTCCCTTGATAATCAGGTTTTTCTTCGAAGACGAAAGAAGCTGCACAATTTTAGCAACATTGCCATGCTCCGGGTTCCTTCTTGCAAAATGCAATCCAATTGTCGTTGGATTAAAATAAATTTGGCAACACTTAAAATCTCATACCGTTTTCTTCCTTATCATGGCGTAGCAGTGCTCTATTTTGTAAATAATTGTCGTTTCAAACTGGCAACAATGAACAAGGGCTAAATAAGCTTTCACATTTCAAGTAGCTTATTACCTTTTCGCTATTTCTGAACGCAAGCTATTTCAAACTTCAAATTCGCACGCTGCAATTCCCGGCGTGCACGCGCTAATTGGAGTTCCCGTTGCCGAAACATGGAAAAATTCACTTCCCCGAGACTTGGAACAATGTAAAATACGGGGGTTTTTGGTGGTTTGGAAACATTTCCGCGTGCACTCCGCACAGCACCGGTAAATCAAGAAGTTCACGGGGTTAATTGGTTTCGTCGGAAAGTTTCCGTAAGATTTCCGGAGCGAATCTTATTCATTTTCCTCCGTTTTCCGAAAATTAGGTATTTATAATACGTGAAGGCATAATGTACGTGCAGAAAAGGAATTTTGCTGAATGTCTGAGCAGATAGTAATTTGGATTGCATTTTGCAAAAAGGAATCACAAGCCTTGCAATGTCGCTAAGATTGTGCAACATTTTTCACCTTGCAAATAGAAACTGATCATCTAGACAAGGTTTACCTTTACTCCCAATAAACTATTGATTTAAGACGAAAATTATCCTCGTAAATTTAATTTCCTTCATGATTTCTGTAATTTTCTACAAAGAATTGAAGTTGCACAATCGTAGCAACATTGGAGTGCTCTTGGTTCCTTTTTGCAAAATGCAATCCATTTGAGCCATCCTTTGTGGAATTAACGTGTAAGCTTCTTGGTGTCGCACAGTGGGACCGAGTCAATACGACAGGTCAGACATGAAATTTTTGACTAAAACTGCAAATTTTAATGTTTATTTCGTCATATTTTAAATTTCAAGGGGTGCTTATTACAGACAATTTTACAAGGAAACCTACGGAGCCACCTTTAGAACCTTAAATAAATGTAGAAACGGAGTTATAAGCGTTTAAAATTTCCAAATTTTGTCCGACATCTCCTATTGCCTCAATCTACTGTGTGTCGCACAAATTATGCAAGTAGGTGCGTTACTTGCAGATAACTAATTTAAAAGCCAGATTTGAATTTTGCTCATGCAAGCATGCCCCAAAAACACCAAATGGACGTATTTCTACCAAACGGAACTATGTGCATTAAAACACGAGCCCTGAGACCCGTAAGAATACATCCATAACAGGGCTCACGTCATAATGCACATAGCTCTGTTCGGCAGAAATAATCCAAGTGGTCGTTTTTTTATTTTTTTTTCCTATATTGCACATTTTCTGAAGAACAATGAATATGAATTTACATATGCTTCGTATTTTTCTCGCTCAAGACTCCGTCCGTCCTACAAGATGAACGGGGAGTGTTGGAAGAAATGGCAAGATTCATGTGAGATATTCCCTCGAATCAAGAATATTTACTGTAAATTTGCTACATTCACTGAATGGGTCTTTTGATTACCCGCATCTTCTTTCAACTGTGATCGATCGATTGGCTGTGGCTGCATTTTCACATGACAGAATTTCACTCACGAATTAAACTTTTGCTACAGAACTATTGGGTGCTTCTAATCGGTAATTTTTTTAATTTTTCATCAATCATACTCAAAATAAACGGAGCCTTGGAAAAAAATTGCACAGTCATGTTTTTAAAAATCTGAATATAAAAAATAAAAAATATAATATAAAACAAGCAGTAAACTCCAACACAATGTGTTGATAAGGCGCGTCATTAACTCGCACATATCAACCCCTTTAGTTTTCATTTACAGAGATTTCAAAATAGGCAAGTAGCACAACAAGAGAATTCATAGGATCCAACACTGAGAGGTCAACGACGCACTTTGACGAGACCGTGCACGGAAAAAAAAGATTTACTGAATTTAAGTAAACGCGTCTACTTGGATTTTTTACTTATTTCAAAACGGGTTTGACTTGGAAGAAACCAACGGTTTTCTTCATGTAAGACAACATGATTCGCTTGAGACAAGCGAATCGTGTTTTCTTAAATAAAATAAACGTTGTTTTAAAATAAGCCAACTTTTGCTTGAATGAAAAAACCAGTTTCTTTAAAATTAGTAAACGGGGTGAACGCCTTCTGAGTCCGGCCGTTGCCTCTTTTTAAGTCAACAGCATGCTTGGTAGAAGAAAATACGTTGTGTCGAAAGAAGAAACCGGTTTCCTCAAAATTAGTAAACGGGGCTAACTCCTTTCGAGGCGACCGGATGCAATTAGCAATACGCCCGTTGATTTTTTACAATTCAACAGTTTGCTTGGTACAGTGAAACACGTTGCGTTTAAAGAAGAAACCGGTTTCCTCAAAATTAGTAAACGGGGCGAACGCCCTCAGCGGGGGAGGATGCAATAAGCCAGACGCTGTTGCCTTCTTTTAATCCAACAGCTTGCTTGGTAGAAGAAAACACGTTGTGTCGAAAGAAGAAAACGGTTTCCTCAGAATTAGTAAACGGGGCGAACGCCCTCAGCGGGGGAGGATGCAATAAGCCAGACGCTGTTGCCTTCTTTTAACCCAACAGCTTGCTTGGTAGAAGAAAACACGTTGTGTCGAAAGAAGAAAACGGTTTCCTTAGAATTAGTAAACGAGGCGAACGCCCTCAGCGGGGGAGGATGCAATAAGCCGGACGCTGTTGCCTTTTAATAACCCAACAGCTTGTTTGATGAAAGAAAACACGGTACGTCAGAAGAAGAAACCAGTTACCTTAAAAGTAGTAAACGGAGTGAGTCCCTTCCGCGGGGAACGGATGCGGCATGGGACATGTGCGGTTGCCTACTTTCAATATAACATTTTGCTTCGAAGAAGAAACCAGTTTCCTTAAAATTAGTAAACCGGACGGTGACGCCTCCTATGAGAATGATACATGCAATTGCTGCCAGATGCCGTTAGCATCTGCTTAAACCAACACCATTTATGACGGAATAAAAGGAGACGGAAGTTAAAAAATCAAGATGCCCATTATATTTGTCTACAAAATAATTGTTCTTTAGGGAGAAATTCATTTAATGTGTCCTTTGAGAAATCACTCATATGCTCGGCGTCGACAAAAAATTAAATAAATAAAGAAGTAAAGAAGGAGAGGAAGAGGAAATATTTGCGTTGTTTTAAATAGATCGGCACTGTGCATTTGAAGTTTTAATTTTTATTTTTAAATGAAGGGGGCCTCATAAAGAGGACTTAAATACACAAGTAGATTGAAGCCGGGAGTTTTTTGTATTGCCTCAGTTCAGTTTCATCGGACAATGTTTTTCCTCACACTAAAAAATCGCAATTTTTTTTACTTATTTTCTTCCTTACTTTTCCTGTCCTGATGAATGAAAGATCCCTCGCAGATAGAATTTAAAAGGGTCAAATAAAATGCATGCTTATGCTAAGGGCCGAGGAAGAAATTAAAAATGTGGAGAGAATCATACTTTTCAGCATGTCACCCACCAAGTTGACAGATGCAGATAATCGAATAACTCTGCTGCTACGTAGTGTTTACACTGTTCAATATCGATTTTCCGGGTCCCTTTGATTTATGAACGCAACGATGGAGTGGATCGAAAACAAAATACAGTTTTTTCTGTATTTTCGAAAGGAATTTGCGAGTGCAAAATTGTTGATATTTAAAACTTTGATTCATTTGTGTCCGGGGAATTTTGGGTCGAAGGGCCTGTCGGGACCGATCGTTCAGCCTCCCCTCCCTCCACAGTCTTGTACGGATACTCATAAGAGCTCAACATTTTTTACCGTAATTGAAGCATTTGACCCTTTTTACCTTGTTTCCCTGCAAAATAGGGTGGATCCAGCACTTCTTTACCACCTTCCTATCAACTTTAGAGAGTGTAAGGAAAATGAAGTGCAGCTATACAATAAAATATTAGAACGTCGCGCGTGTGATTATGTAAACTGAGTAAAATATAAGAGTAATCGAAGATTGAACTTTTTTTATGAATAAATTGTGACTGTTCACAGAAAAAGATGCCTTAGTCCAGAAAATCTCAAAGCTTATTTTTCAAATCTTATTTTTTAAAGTAAGGAATTAGAACTATTAATGTTTCTTTTATAGTGCTCACATTCTTCCTTTTCCGCCCGATGTGAATT